>NIJG01000161.1:3163996-3177414 GCA_002201625.1 Euglossa dilemma
GTAATTGTTTTTGTTCCTGCATGAATCACATTTTTTATTATATACTCCTTATTTTCCATTTTAATAATAACAGATTATACAATAGTATTTTTAAAAGATGACAACCTAAAATAATTAAATTATAATTGCAATAATAATTTCAATATCTTTATAAAACATATGCAATAAAAATGATCTTACAAATCATACAATTTTACAAGTGAGTTAGCCTATAAATTGCAATAATAATAAAACACATTTGCCACGTTATTTTTGGTATATATTTAAAGGTTGACATATTTAATAGCAAAATTTATTTTTAGTTAAACCATTACTACAGTTATTTAATATATCAATTCTTCAAGTCTTTTTCTTTTTAATAATTTTTTACTTTCTACTGAGACAATACATTGACACGAATCTATGAAATCATTGATAAGCCATACCATAAATGAAAGACAACGCAAACTAGTTATAAACGGTATATATACCGTTACTCACAAAACTGAACAAATACCTATGTCGATAATGAAGCTGAAAAATAAGATAATGAATATTTTATAATTTTTATAAAATTAAAATATAAGATGTATGAAATAATATTTTGGAATTTGTAACTAGAAAGATAGTAGAATCAATGTCATTGCGTTTACAAAAAAATTATAAATGTGAAATTACGCAGCAAAATATTAATTTTAGGTGAAATAGTAGTTTTGTTAAGTGTACGCTCAATTTTGCATCATTAAAATAAGTATAAAATAATTTTATTTTTTGCCGAATATAAACAAATAATTAATTTTGTTTAAATTTTGTTTAAAATAAAATATATATATTGCATTTATACTTTTAAATACATACATACATTTCCCGCCCATATTCATTACCGATATAGGTGTACACTTCATTTTGCGCGTGACTGTACGTGTGTCTTCCAATGTATTATTATTTTAATTAACTATTTTTGAAATTATCTTAATTCAAGTGTTATCTAATATATAAATTGAGAGTTAAGTGATATCTAAGATTTTAGATATCCGGGGATAACGTTTCATCAAAGTCACCAAATTTTTAATCCCAATCATAAAGATCGGAGATAAAACATTTATCAAACTTGATAGCATTTCAAATGTTTCATATATACTTAATAGTGAAATGAACTTCAACTTATTGACACGTTTTTTATGAAAACTATTACTCAGCAAAGGCATAGGTAAAACATGATAAGTGACATTTTAAAGTTTAAGGTATAATTTTATATAACTGTATATACTTTGATTTGATAAAAGACGGGCATCTTTATATTATTTAGCACAAATATTAATTTCGTATACCCTACGAAAGTTGCACAAAAAGGTGGGATTTATCGTTGAACATATATAAGGAAAATAATTTGTTCTAAACTGTGAACAATTATTAGTATTGTAGTATTCCATTATTATCCAAATGAGTACTACAATTGACAAAATCAGCGCTTCTACTGAAAGCATAAATGGACACAAAATACATAGTAAGTTAGCATGTTAATTGTTAACATATTTATACGTCGTAGATTTTTAATTAAGCATTATTATAATGTGCTAAAATTTTCAGATGTGGAAGAAATTCAGATACCTGTACCATGGGGTCACATAAGCGGTCAGTAAAGATTTTATTTTTTTAATTTTAATTATAATTACACATATAAATAAAAAAAAATTTTCTGCAACTATTGTGCTGACAAAATTTAAAAAATATCATAGTATAACAATAATAAATTTAGGCAAATGGTGGGGACCAGTGGATCAGCAACCAATAGTGGCGTTACATGGGTGGCAAGATAATGCTGGAACATTTGATAAATTAATTCCATTATTACCATCAAATGTTGCCATTCTAGCTCTAGATTTACCAGGTCATGGTTTATCCTCCCATCTTCCTGCTGGACAATTTTATTATATATTTTGCGATGGGCTTGTCACTCTACGTAGAGTTGTTAAATATTACAATTGGAACAAGGTTAGCTAGCAATTACAAGTTATACAACGATCTTTAAATATTTTTCATTTTTTTAATATAAAAATTCTGTTAAATTAATTCATATTTTATTTTTTGATAGTATTATAATGTATATAAACTCATAGTTCAACATTATTTTTATCATGTTACAAAAAAGCTTGTCATATTATATAATTATATAATTTCTGCAATCATTAAATTAAAATTATAAAAATTATTTGAAGCAAGGTTGACTGTTATAGACTTATATTAACTTTTTACATAGTTAGTAATGCTCATGGTTTATTCGTATATTACAAATCATGTAGTATCGTTGTATAACTATAGGTCATGTATATATCTTCAAGATGATAAAATATTTTTATTGTTCAGCTGCAACTTTGTTTCATAGTAAATTCTTATTTAAAAATATTTCTTTTTAAGAGACATGTGTATTAGTATATTCATACATTTAAAATAATTGTATCATCATTTTAAATATCTATTTCATTATGACACAGTAATCAATTACCTGCAGGCAAATGGTGGGGTCCCAAAGGGATCCAACCAATAGTGGCATTGCATGGACGTCAAGATAATGCTGGCAGTTTTGACACTTTGATTCCTTTATTATGTGATGAGATTTCAGTACTTTGTTTGGATATGCCTGGTCATGGTTTATCTTCACATTATCCAAAAAGTCAATACTATTATGTTTACTGGGATGGTATTATGCTACTTCGTAGAATTACCAAATATTTCAAGTGGAAGAAGGTTAGCGGGTGGATTAAATTTTACCACTCCATTTGTAGTTTAATTAAATGTTATTATATAATTTATTACGCCACAAACTTTGTTTTGTGATTATTATTATATGAATGTAACAGTCAACTTTGAAAATATTTACTAACTACTCACTTCTTCACCATATAAAAATTATATTTTACAAATAAAAATGCATAGTGCACGAATATGTATCATCATACATGCACATTAACCCAAATTAATCAACATCAAGCATTTATAATAATCTCATATTTGGTTGGGGATATTGTATACCTTAATATATAATTAAATATTATTGTCATAGGTGAGATTACTTGGACATTCCTTGGGAGGAGCAATATCATTTTTATATGCTGCATGTTATCCTGATGAAGTGGATTTCATGATAAGTTTAGACATTGCAAGTCCTAGTGTAAAAGACATAATAAAGAGTTCTGCTATAACAGGCGATAGTATTGACAAATTTTTAAAATATGAATCACTACAGCCTGATAGTATTCCATCCTATAGTTATGACGAAGTTCTTAACATTGTTGAAGATGCTTATAGTGGTTCCATAACTAGAGAAGGTGCAATAATACTAATGAAACGTGGTTTAAAACCTTCTAGCGAACCAGAACGATATTATTTTTCACGTGACCCGCGATTGAAGGTAAAATTTTATTCGTTTAAACACAATTTGTTATATATATAAAATATTAAACATATTATCTATTGATATTATTAGTATCAAGTTGATATTAATTATAATATTAATTTAGGTTTCTGTATTGGGTATGATATCCTTGGATCTAGCCCTTGCATATGCAACTCGGATAAAATGCGCCTATCTTAATATCCGTGCTGTTCCCGGCATGAAACTTGATCACCCTGAATCTTACGAGAATGTTTTAGATCAGATAAAAGCAGGTGCTATAAGATTTGAGTATCACAAAATAGAGGGAACTCATCATGTACATTTAAATAATCCTGAAAGAATTGCACCTATAATTAACAATTTCATAACTACTTAATGATAAAAAAGATTTTAGATGTAAACTGTGAAAGTAACTAGCAGTTGTTAAATTAGTAAAAATTAGTCTTATGCGAACTACATTAGCTACATATAGAACCTGAAATATTTAATTCAAATATATAATTATTTTAGTACATGTATACACTCTGTATGTATCATGTACAAACAATGAAAATGTACTAAACAATATTACAATATCTCATGTACTTTCACAATACTTGTGCTTTATATTAATGGATTTAATTTATCAAAAGTACAAAAGTTCAATGAAATATTTGATATGTATGTATGAATATACATAAAAAGTTATTTATTGAAATCATACTATTTTTTTAAAATAGTAATGAAAAAATTATATATTTTTTCATTGCATCGCATTTTTCCATTTTTAAAAAATAGTAAATTAAGAAATAACTACATATCATAAATTTGGGAAAGAATACCATTCCAAAGGTGCTTGGTGCCAATAGTACTTTACTGAATATAAATAAATCTATAACTCTTCTTTCTTCAGTTTGTTTAAAAATGAGTCATAAGTTAAAAATATCTAAAAGGTAATAAATGTTACTATTTACAAGGCCAATGAACGACGTTTTTATAGTATTTAGTGGTATACTATTATTTTAACGGGTATTACGTTTGATAGCCAACAGCGATAATACATTAATGTTCTGTTAACGCAGCGCAGCAAAGTTATACCGGTTTATGTTTCTATGCATAGCTCGGCGATAAATGACCTCAAAACGATATATACTATCATTACGCTTTTTCTTGTATAAACCTTTTTTTCGTAGTTTAAAAAGAAATGAACTTAAACGACATGCAAAGGTAATTTATTTAAAAAAATAATTGTTTATAATTTATTGTAATAAATGGTTGCAATAAAAAATACCCCAAAAAGTTTATCATTTCATTTTTCCCATAAAAAAGTAATTCCCGAATTGTTAATTATAACATTCTTAGAAGTTGTTGAGAATCGTGTTATAACTCGGACCAAATTACAAAAGAAATGATATACGAGAGATAAAGATGCTATTGATACAGATGTTTTTAGGCTACCTACAATGGTCAAACCGAGAACTCTCAATGTCAATTTGTTTACTCAGCTGGTGAGGCAACGCCACGTAGAAATATAAAATTATATATTGAGACTTTATTCAGCACAGCTGTTATATGTCAGTACTTCTTAAATTTTTGTTGGATATAGAACGATTAAGAGATAGATTTGTAAAAAATTTATATGCCTTATCAACGAACAGGTAAGCAGAAGTTAAAGTAATAGTCAATGCCTAAATTATAATTTTGAAATATAATAAAAACATCTTAACGTTTTTTTAGGGAACGATAATCATCAGAAATGTTTCAATTTAATCTATAACAAAATTTTATACACAATAATAACATGGTATAATATTTATGTAAAAATCGAAATCTAATATTTATACTTATGGATGGAATTTAACGTGGAAGTATTATATAGCTTCTTGTCGAATTATTGGTTTAGGTCGTTATCAGGTAACTTCTGAAACGAACTTATCCTATCGTACATATACGTTCTGCGTGTCAGTAATTACGAGCGTTGATAATGCCGTCACACGTAAAAAATGAACGTGAATATTCCATTCCTACAGGTGAATACTGTTCGTACTTGTCTACAACTTCTCTTTTTGTATTCCTATAAACACTATTAGTTTGTATTATAAAATCGATTACAGTAGATCATCATCATAGCGTAAGTATACATTTTCTTCATTCTATAAAATTACGTAACTATAGTGATAAAAGATTTTATTTTTAACATGTTACCGGATATTATAGGTTCTTATAACAACATTTAGTTTACATTTTTATTTCATCAGTCTAATACTACCGTTCGAATTATCAGTTTGATGCATCGATCCCAACGATCAACAAACTTTTCACTTGAAAGTTTGTTCGTTCGGCTCGAGTTATCAAATTGGATGGATATACTTCGTCTCCGACATGAAATCGACTTACTATGAAGTGAAATTTTGTATATATTTTTGGAGGTATTTGCGATATTCCATTGCACGTTGTTGTAATTCTCGATCAGTTGGTGTATATGCAGCGTAAGTTCGCAAACGTGCTTTTGCAAGTTCCAGATCCTATTTTCAAATAATTTTTTTAATTTAGCATATATAATAATATTTTTCATTATACTAAATATTCATTATGTAACATAATACAATATAAAGAATTAAACATGCAAAGTTTTATTATGATGTATCTGTAATATATTATATTTCAGTTCTTAACTTTTATTGCATGATAAATAAATTTTAGTAATAATGTCATTCATACCTTTAAAAATGTTCGATTACGAGCCAAAGATTCCTCCGAATTGATGCGAAAAATAGGCGTTAAAAATCCTAAATATTTTTCATTTCGTTGTTCTTCCAAGGAAGTATTACGTATATGATTACTATCAGACATCGATGTCATTATTCACAATTTTTATATTGACAATTTTACCATTTTGTTAAACATTTATTATAGTTTTTAATTTTAAACGAATTATAATAAATATATTTCATGTGTACACATACTCGCAATGTATTTTATTAAACGTGGTTTCTATAGAAATATCGTTACGTATGGTAACGCAATCGATATTGACGCCCGTATGAACATGTATGTTAACGGAACCTAATGCGTATTAAAGGATAAGGGACCTTTGTTTATTACACTTTGAAGTAACTAAAATAAATTATATTTAACAGATTGATAATATTTATAATTTTATGTATGAAATTTTTCTATGTGTAAGAATGTATAGTGAATGTATCTGTGGCTCGATAATACATTTTGATAAAAGAACAAAATTCCTTTCTCCTCTAGTATATTCCCTCTATATCTATTATTTTATTTATTCTTCTAAAGTTTGTGAAGTTGGCTATAAAAAAATATTCAAATTGTAACGTAATTTCTAAATTTAGATCTTTACTAGATGATTAAATTATGATACTTGTACGAATATATATAATTACGATACTTATAAGAATACATACAAATACTTACAAGAATATATATATGACTCGGTATTGACCGTTCCACTACTTCCGAAAGCCGCGCTTTATTTAATTTGCGTTCTTCATCTAAATATAACATACAAATGTAACTAAATCTTGAAATACAATTATCAAACACACACTAATTATTAAAATTATTACCAGCGGGAACTGTTAAAGATAATGTTGGAAGTTGTACAAAACCGGCTACTAATGGTCGTAAAATCCATTCAACTATTTTATTATTTTTTGGAAGTATGTAAATATCAATCTAAAAGAGATAGATTATGAAATTAATTATCATATTATAATCTCCAATAACTTAAAATGAGAACTCACTTGTTTATGTCCAGCAAACATAAAGGCATCGTTGGCTTCCATTGTTAATCGTAACGTAATCATATAATCGGAATGATTTTTTATAATATACGATATGAGTAACGGTGTACGAACCCAACCGTGGGCTGGCAATTTAGCTTCTAAACCAATCACTACATCTTCAACTCCTAAAGGAGCTAAAGTAACGCTACTGCTGGTTTCTAATGCAGTATCATCATTTGCACTAAAATAGTACATTTTTATATTAAATCATCTGTTTTACAATTATTTGTAATTTCATTTACCGTTTCCATTTAATAGTGTAGACTCCTGTACTAATAGGTTGTTCACCACCTATTCTTGGTACCAAACAATATGCATCTGTACCTGTTTCATTTTCAGAAAGTGTAATACCAGTTAAAACAGATACTGATTCATCTGTATTTTCCCTTTCTATTGAATCTCCCTATGTAATTACATGAAAGATACTACTATATTATAAAGTAAAATATTAATAACTAATGAAAATATTTTTTACCAGTTCTATAGAAGTATCTATAATATTTATAGGCCATGGAGAAACACAAGAAATGTGAGGCATTATTATAAATGGTTCATTAATGAAACCCTTCATTAATGGTTCAAAAAGTGTAGTATAAAATAATGTTGATATTTCAAATGGCTTTGTAACTGACAAGGAATATGTTAATTCTTTAGATCCTTTAATTTGTTTAGATCTCGAGTATTCTACCTATTATGATAAAATTATATTTATTGTAGTATTTTATAAAAATTATAGATAAAAATATAGTATATACCTTTATATGAATATCCCGATCACCAACTTTGTGAGCTCTTAAATACACTGTTTGATGAGTAACACAATCTTTTTCCAAATTATCCATTGATATCGATATTACCGATTGTTTGTTATTCATTGTTAAACTTAATTCCGCTACAATTTGACAAAATTGCAATTGGTACATATAATATGCACTTCAACAATAATTTATATACATACTTGACTGTTCATTTGTTCCATCAGATATAAGTGATACATTTAAAAATGCTGACGACAATTTTTCATTAGCAGTAATAGATATACTAATAGGAAGCCATTCTCCTAAAAGTGCTGGATTATTGGATTCGGCACTTATATTCAGACTAGATTCTTCTTGTTTTATTTCGGCATTGACTAGTGGTTGTATTGCTTCAAACTCTCCTCTACTATTATAAATAAAAAATTGATTAATTTTTTATATAAATATCTATAAATGCTCTGTTTTAAACGTACCGAAACTGTTGTATTTCGGGATATAATCGATTTAAAAAATTTGTTTCTTTCCCCGCAACAGAAAATCTCAGAATAATACAACAAGTTTTATCATTGCCCATATACAATGAAATTGTAGTAATGCGTATTTTGCTACTATCATTCTGTAGCGAAGCTTGAAATTGATAAATAAACTTTTTCATTTCTTTTCCTTGGAAAATAAGATTGTTATGTTCGGCATCGGCAACGATGAATTCTGAATTATATCCTGGACTACTGATTGTTACTGATATTTTAGAAAATTCAACACTATTACTATATGAATTCCTGAATAAAATAAAATATTTTGTTAGAATTTGCATTTTATCACTGTACAAAATAATGTAAGCTTGTAAAATTACCTAATAATAACTTCTACACTAATTGTAGAATTAATAGCGTATTTAGGTTGTAAAAATCTTGCTTTAACTTCTATAAATGAACTCATATTATCATCAATTGTAAAAACAATTGGATCTGATTGATTAAGTTCCATTACCCACTTTTCTATTGCGGGATACTTCACATCATCGGGTAAGTCGGGTTCTGGAATTGGCGGTTTTTTCTGCAATTTCATATTTTGTTTAATACATTAATTACAGAATTGCATAAAATTGAATTAAAAATTACTCACGTGGAGAATATTAATGATGTTACTGTAGACAGCAATTTTGTAATCCTCCGAAAATGTGGTAGATGGTCCCAACGCTTCAAAAGCCAAGGTGATGTAGTCTCGAATATGTGTAGAAAGATATGCCGCACGTAAGGCATTCTTTAATATATTTGTGATTAAGACGGGCCACCGTTCAGCGTGATATTCCCACAACATGTGCATCAATAATCTGGCCAATCAAATTTTATGATTTTGATGTTAAGTTATGAAATATGTCTAGAGGAAATAATGTTAGAGTCAATCTTTTGACTAATGAATAATACAAAACTTTTTTTAGTAACTTCAATTAATTTATGTAAATATAGTAATATTTAAGTTTCTACTTACGTTAAAACGTTTCCGTAATCCTTAGAATTATAATATTCTTCAGCCATTTGGACGACTAAAATACGATTATTATACGTATCATTAAACGAAAATTTATATAAGTTCTAATTGAATATATCATACCTAGTACTCTTCTCATTCTTGGACATCTATATAGTTTAAATTGTGAAATTGCATTGCCCAGTAAATCAATGATTATATTCTGAAAGTATAGTAGATATATATTAGAGTAATTTCTAGTTTTACATGAATGAAAACTCTTGAAAATAAAAATATTAGATATGTTTCTTACAGAATGATTAACTGTATATTTTTCCTTATACTGTAAAGCTTGTATAGCAACTGCTTCCTTTACAGGATCTGCAGGTTCTGCACTCAATTTTCCAGGACGCCATGGTCGTTGTCCATAGAATTCAAGTTTCTCCTCTCCAGCTAATGGATCTGGTTCTGGATAAATATTAACATGCTAAAACAAAATAAGAATATTTCGGAATTTTGTATAAAAACATATTAGAGATATAAAATGTATCAATTTATATACTTGACAAAGTTCTTTGCAAGCTGCTTGTCTTAAACTTGCATGATGAGCTGCTGATTGAAAATAATACCCAGGGTGCCGAGTCTGAACAGCAGGAAGTCCCTGTCGAATAGCATCATCAAATAATTCTGCAAATGTAGAAAACTGACTGCACATCCAAGCATGATGTTCAAATATAAGTTCCTTTGGACCAGTCCATAATTTAAATCTGTACTACCAATTTAATATTATTGTGATAATACTTATCACATACTTCTCATATTATCACACTTATTACATATATTTCTGACCTGTCAGTATGAAGTCTAAATTGAGATATAGCATCTTTAGGAGCATTTACATTGAACATTATTTTACACAACTTGTAATTTATAAAACAAGCAATAGTTGCAATTTCCATTACATTAGTGTCTGTTATTTGTATTTCTAATAAGTGATTATATGCTTGACTATAATGCCTATAAAATAATTTTTAACTTTTTAATTATGCCCAAAAACTTTTGCTAATGCTACACTTACTTTTGAGCTAAACTTTGATCTTGTTTTAATTCATTTAAAAATGCCATTTTATACTGATGACGTACAAATAGATGTTTGTATGCATTTTTTTGTACAGTTTTATTAAGTTGATCTCTATGCCCCTTGACAATACGATATTCATGGTGATAAAAGTTTTGTGCCAGTTCATATAATGCACTTTCCAGTCTGTAATACATGTAAATACATATGGTTAAAATATACAATTAGAGATTGAAGCAGACAATTAATTAGTTCATTACCTAGATATATAGCCTAGTAAATGATTTCCATGAGGTAAAATATATAATAATTTTGGAGGTAATTCACATGCACCACACACAGCTGTGGCACGTTCAGTTGCAATAGCATCTTCAGAACCTGGTGGAGGCTGTGTACATTGTTGTATAAGTACTACAGCAATTTTTGTAGTTCTTCCATCTAAAGCATTTCTAGCAAACAATTAAAAATTATTTTCATTATCTGTTTCATTACCTATTTAATAAATAATATTAATACTATTTTATATAATTTGTACCTAAGAGATTGTACTCTAGAAGCACATTCCATTTTTTTCTCATTCCATTGTGGATCATTCCAATCTAAATTATAGAATACAACAACAACAGCAGGGATTTCATTAAGGTATTTATTCATCCAATTACGTTTTAATATTCCTTTGGGTCTATACCATTCATATGAATTTCTCTAAAATGCATCAATAATATTTCAACAATTTAATAATCATATATATAATAGTCATATTTTTCAGTTATACAAAATAATATTACCTTGGGTTTTACTGTAGGAAATTCATGAGTAGGACTAAGTAATTTAAATTGTATGGCAGAACTTTCCAATCTGCGATTATTACTAAATGCATCCCAAATAGAACGATGTATAGGATTTGCAATGTCTAAACCAGTTAAACCAATAAGAGCTAATGGTTTAGTGATTAATTCTGGCGGTAACTCACACATAATTAACAATTCACTGGAAAGAAAAAAGAAATATAATAATTTTCTAGATATGAATCACAAATATTACTTGCAAAATACAAAATGTATCAATCTATAAATTATTTCTAATGGCAAACTACTACTTATATATA
Source organism: Euglossa dilemma (assembly GCA_002201625.1). Classification (NCBI taxonomy): domain Eukaryota; kingdom Metazoa; phylum Arthropoda; class Insecta; order Hymenoptera; family Apidae; genus Euglossa; species Euglossa dilemma. The sequence goes on from NIJG01000161.1 coordinate 3,175,575, forward strand.
TTTAAGCATACCCAATTATTTAAACTACGAACTACATTGAAGAAAAAACTATTGAATTAAAACTTTATATAGAAGAAAATGTAGACTATTCGACGTACTCTATATACAATTTGACAGTTTAGGTTATGTATTGTTCTTTGATGATGTTGTGTATCCGTGACTACTAGTGTCATCTAGTATTATTATCATAATGATTATCAATTTTCTTCTTAAAGTTATAATTGAATTAAATATTGTGTTACGTTAAAATATATTATCCTAATAAATATTGGATTGGAATATAATAATATATAATATAATAAATTGGATTTATGATATTGTTAGAAATAACATTTTTATTGTCTAAATAAAATTATATACATAAAAAATTAATTTTAATTGCAAAAGTAAAAAATTCATTATACGTAAATAAATTCATATGTTTTCTTTTAAATAAAGTTTGTTTTATTTGTAATAATATAATTTTTAGACGATATCAGAGGCATTTAATATTTCCGACTCTTTATCTTCTTCCATAGGATTTAATTTACTAGCTGAAGCTGGAGAATTTAATTTTGTCTGTTCTGGTGTTAATCGAACTGTTGTACCATGTCGACTATAATCTTCGATTTCTCCTATTGGTCGTTCAAAATCCTCTTCAACGATATTCTTTCGGCATCTATTCTATATTTAAAATTGTTCAAATTAGAAAGTTCGACATAAATTTTGATCTACCTTTTAAAATTATTATTTACCCGAAGAATTTTAAGAAATTCTGTCCGAAATTCCTTACTGCACAAAAAGTATGTGATAATATGGATAGCAAAATTGCAAAGCTCTGTGACAGCAGCAAACGCTCGGAATAAAAGATAACCATTTCCTTTGGTTTCATAATAATCTTGATATATAAATTCGGTCAATATCGATGGAATCATTGTTATTATAAAACATACTGTCATCATCGACATTAACATAGCTAAATGTTGTTCTTCTCTAAAAAATAATTATTTTGCTATATAAAAATCTATTACTTATTTTTTTAATTAAAATTTATTTCATTATCCGAATAATATAATATGTTTAATAATGAAAATGTCGTTCTCTCTAAAACCGTAACCTTTGAACAGTATGAAAGCGAGATTCTATTAACGAACTAATTATCCTTGTATTTATTTTTTCTGTTTGTTTCTTCAACCCTACCTGTATCCTCGATTGCGAGTCAATAAAGAGGTTTCGGGAACATTTGGAGTACGAAACTTCTCTGAAACCGATTGAAATTCTCTTTTTTTAGCGTTAAGCTGCAAAAATCTCTTCACCACAAAGCTATTTAAAAGAAGAAGAATTATAGTTGGACAGAGTCGCAATGTAATTTCCATGATCCAAATATATGCATTCCATAAGCCTGTTCGTGTGACGGATGTATTTTCACGCAATGTGAAAACGGTTTCGGTACTTTCTTGTTGCTCATACACTATTCTCATTCCTGTTAATGGAGCGCTTATCTAAAATAATTTTACGATTAAAACTTTTGTATGTAATATTTCTTGATCAAAGTAAGAAATATTATTTTGATACCGCAAATCCAACAATGAAAGAACACAGAGTAAAAGAGTGAACATTCTTGCGTGCGTTTCTGCTACGGATTCGAGCCGGGAAAAAAATAAAAATATATCGATCGACGATTAAGCAGGTCATAATTAAGATGGTGGCTATAGCAAAAGTGTTTACAGCAACCAGTTCCAAATGAGCGTGGTAAAAAACGGATGGGTAATCATTCTTCATACCGTATCCTAATCTAATAACTAAAATCATATATCTTTATTAGAATTAACTTCAAATATTGTTACATTTATATATATAT
>NIJG01000161.1:3177553-3199057 GCA_002201625.1 Euglossa dilemma
ATATATATATATATATATATATATATTTTGTTATATTTATATTATGATACCTACATACAGGTATCCAAGATATAAGGACCCCAATGTGCGCTAATGTTAATCCTCGGAGATATAAGTACGCAGTTCCTCGAAACATTGGTGTAGATAACACCAGGAATATTAAAGTATTACCAAATATACCGCTGCTTACGATTATCGGAAAATTTTTTAAAATTAGAAATCGATGAAGATTTCTTATATTTGATCAATATTATAAATTATAAGCGAGATCTCCTCCTTTTTAAAACATACCCTTTAAGTATTCCCGTTAACATAGTGGACACTGATATAAAATAACTTTGATATATTTAAGAGAAAACTCAATTTAAAAATCACATTAAAAATCTATTCAAATTTACTGACATTTTCAAGAATATTTTTTCACTCATTTTTCAGCTTTTATTAATAGTCACTTGGATAAAATCGACGCAACGGGTGCACAAGTTCTGCAAGATCCATCCCCGATGAATTTAGTACAGTGTTTTCCCTGAAAAGTCGATAATGCGCATGCTCTTGCAAAGGTTGACTTATTGTTATAGCCGAAGTATATTTACTTCTACATTATAATTATATTACAGCCCTCTTCGTTAAATCAGTTAATGGTATGATACAAATATATTTTACCCTTAACTAACAATTTTGTTGATTTATTCCAAATAGTAATATGCATCGTATCAATAAATAATCGATTGAAGTATTTGAAAGATCATGAAGATAACAGGTAACGCGTTTCGAAGGAAAACTTTATTTCATTTTGAAGATCTTTTCTTTCTTCGTGTTACTTTCTAAAAATAGAATATTTAACTATAAAAAATTGGCTATGCATTATCAAATGTAAGGACAAATGGAATTGGCGTAAATACAGCGTGAAATCGTTCGTTTCTGATTGCTTCCCTTAATTTTTTAATGAAATTCCATTATGGGTTTAAAAACTCTCCACCTTTTCTAGTAATATATAAAATTCGACGTCATACGGATTTATTCTTAGCTACAATATACATTCTAAATTAATCGATTATCTCTGTTTATGGTGATGCTGTTCATCAGCTTCTGTACCGTCACATTCAAAGCTTTGACGATGGATAATTTTTAGTCCTGTCGAATTTGCTCAATATTTTTGAAAATGAAACGAAGGTTTTGATGAATATTCGTGAAAATATTCAACAACCGAAGTGCAATTGAATTTCCATCAGAAAAATTATTTAGTATAATTATGATCTACTTTCTACAGCTTTTATACATTTAAATATAAGTAAATGTAAATGACGTTAAAGAAATAGATTATGAAAACTAGAAGTTGTTTTTATAACAACAAATTTCTCTACAAAAGGAAAAATAATCAACTAATATGCCATCAAATATTTATTCTCCGCTTTTGAAATAGTTCTATATACATACATTCGTTAATCTGAAACGAAAGAGATTAGAAACTTCGTTAAATGCCGAAGAAGGAAAAGAACTAATGGATTAAATGAATTTGAAAAGAGGAAAGAACAAAAAAATGTTGTAAAAAGAAATAAACCTTTATTGTTTGAAGAAATAATAAACAATTTTAGGAAGAATTATCTTTTTAACGCGAGCTTTAAATTTCTGTCGTTATTCAAAAACGTCTCTGAAAAAATGAGCAATTATTTCAAGTAGAAAGCATCATTAGAGGCATACCTTACACTCGATAGAGTATCTATTCGAGCGACTAACGAAAATGTAAAGCTACGGAATAAACTTGATAGGTTACAGGACACATCTACATCGATTACAAGTTTATTATATCCGGAAAGCGTTAAGAATATTAAACATATTGTACGAAATTATGCATTTGTCAAACTTTTTGATAAATAGAAATTATTAAAATGTTTTAATTTTTTATATAGAATCTGTAAATATTTTAATCAATTTTATTTTATTAACAATAAGATCAAATTGAAAAAATGACTAAAATTACTTAACTAAAAAAGATATTTCAAATTCAAAGAACTAAAAAATTATTCGATTCTGTTCGATTTAATATGTAAAGAAAAATATGTTAATTATTCTCAAAAATGTTCTAATACTAATATATAACGTATAACATGTATGATAATATAAATATCTTATAGATTTATTTAGATATCTCTAAAAGATTTAAATTACTTTACTACCTTCAGTAAAGGCGCTTCTTTCAAGGTAGCCAATAATAATAATTTAACAGATCAATATGAAATGTCATTAATGGTGCTTAAAATTATTGTTTTTTGCATAATGTGTAAGAATTAAAAAAGTAATTTCAAAGTCTTTAAAAAAGAATTCAATTATAAAAATAAATATTCTTCGTTTACAAAGGTTAATATTATTAATTTTCTGCCTATGTAATATATAAAGTTGGTATCACTTGTGCGTCAGTAGTAAGAAAATTTAAAAATCAACGGACAAACGGCGATATAACGTGAAAAATTAAATTTAAATATTTTCTTTACGTAGTATTGAAAAAATGAGTGAATTTAAAACACCAACAATGAAAAAATATAAGAGTAGAGTACAAGATAATCCAGAATTACAAACACCGATTAAAATCCCAGCTTCACCGTTTTTAAAACAAATAGGTTATGGATGTGGTAAACAAAACATGATTATTTGAATTTATTACTATTCGATATTAATATCGTTTTAATATATAAATACAATATCTTAATAGGAGTTAATGTATTTAGCCTGGAGCGATCACCAAAAGTTGGATTTATTAGATCACCATGGGCAATAAAAAAACGCAACTGTAAAGTTGTGAAAGATGGAAAGTACACAGAACGCATTCGATTCGAAGCCGAAATACTTCGTAAACTAAATCATCCAAATATTGTTGGTTTTCGAGCTTTTACTGAACTTTCAAATGGTGAACCATGCTTGGCAATGGAAAAATTGGATGCCTCTTTAGGTATAAAAGATGTTTAAAAATAGTGATAAATGATTATAGTAAATTGTGTGAAATTAAAAATTGATGTAATATTTGTATTAATACGATTTTATTAGGTAATAAGATAGAAGAAAAACTTGAAATTGATGATGATGATCCATTTCCTGCTAATGACATTTTGAAAATTACATATGAAATTGTAAAAGGACTAGAATATCTGCATCATATTGCTCACATTTTACATGGTGATGTAAAAAGTTATAATGTTTTAGTTTCTGCAGATTATAAAATAGTTAAGCTATGCGATTTTGGAGTATCTTTACCACTCAAAGACACTTTAGAAGTAGATACTTCAAATGAAGATTTCACATATGTAGGAACAGAATGTTGGAGTGCTCCTGAAATAATATTTGGTTAGTTAATTTTATATATTTGTGCATAATAATTAGTATAATATGGAAATGATAATATTTAATTATAAATTTGTTGCTTTAGAGGATGGGCCTGTTACAAATAAAGCTGACATTTGGGCATGTGGTCTTGTTATTTGGGAGATGATAGCTTTAACACCACCACATGTAGAATCTTCAGAAATAAATGACAGTTGTTTAGATGACTCAATGGTAGAAATGCAAATGAAGGACAATACAAAATTGAATGAATATGATAGTGCAGATGACTCTATCAGTTTTTTTAATGCAACAATGAATATAAAGTATGGTAAGTACCACAATAATAATTTAGAAATATAGTAATGTTTAACAGCTAGTGTATTAAATACAATACCTTGGTGGTCTTAGGTACTCGTCCTGCACTACCTGCTATTAATCTAGGAAAAGAGTATGAAAAAGTACTTGAAGTATTTTTTGCGTGCACCACTGCAGATTATAAAATTAGGCCTAGTGCAAAAGGTCTTGTTAATTATTTTAAAAATTATGTATATAATGCTAATAAGTGATATAATTTTAATGTTTCTTTACATAGGTTTAATGATTGTTATAATTTGACTTGTAAGGGATTAATGATATAAAAAATATTATTTTTATTTATCTAAAGTATATCGAAGTTTATTATTTACATAATAAATATTTTCAATATTGCATTTTATTTTTCTACAAATTTTTNAAATATTATTTTTATTTATCTAAAGTATATCGAAGTTTATTATTTACATAATAAATATTTTCAATATTGCATTTTATTTTTCTACAAATTTTTGTTTCTCTTTCTATAAAAAGATGACGATTATTAAAAAAACGATAATTATTATACTAAGTATGATACCAAGTTTGATTTTCCACTAAAAAAATATATTTTTATTAAATGTTATTGTTATTTTCTTGTATATATGACTATCACTTTCAGTATAAATACCTTTCTATGTCTCTGACTCCTTTGTTTTGCTTTATGAAGGTCAATACGACCAGTATCAACATTATCTGCTGTCCTTCCAGCAAAATATTCCACACTGTTTAATTGTTCTCCCTATTAGAGAAAAGCATACAAATTTTTATATCTACACATTTAAAACTTATGAAATTATCAATTTAATTTATTTACACTCACTTGTCTTTCAATAAGAAATGCCATTTCTGTAAACATATCTCTAACTTCTGCAATTGATTTTTCAAGTTTTATTATATCATTATGCCTATTTTGTATATCTGATAATTGTTGTCTTGCAATTCTACTATCTTCTAAAATCTGTTTGTAAAAAATTAATTTAAATTTGATGAAAATTGGTAGTATCAAGAAATAAATTTAATTCTTACATTGTCAACAAATAAATTGTTTTCTTGAGCATTAAGTAATCTTTCCAACTCTTCATGTGTAATATGTTCTTTGACTAAAAAATGAGTAAAAATAATACAGTGATATTTAAATAAAAATAGTACAATTATCTGAAGAAACATACTTAACATTTTTTGTTGATGTAAGAGTAAACGACATTTTTCGTGATATCTTAACATAATTATGTTGTACTCTTCCATAGTTTCAGAAAATAATCTTAACATTGTTGTATATTGTAGTGCTTTAATTCGTATATGTATAGGTCCTTCTCTGACACTAGATAAAGATAAATCATCAATTGGTGCAATTTCCTTTCCGATTTCTAAAAAATATGTAAAGAAAAATTGTTAATAAAATACAAAAAGTAAAATAAAATTTAATATAAAATTAATTAATCAATTAGTTTTTGTATCATAAAATTTATCGTATTTTGAATAGTTCAACATTTGTAAACCACGTGACTTAGTAACTTACTACGCGCGTAAATAATAAGTATTCACGATTAAAGTATTTTTTGATTAATATAATCCGATTTTGTAATATTCTTAGTTATTTACTTAACATTGAATATTTTATAAAATATGAAGTTTACATAGAACATTTCCAATTTTATATTTGTTTTGTACATAAAATTATGTAAGATGTTGCAATATTTTACGCTGCACTTTTCAATGAATGTAATTGGTTAGTCGATTTCCCGCTTTCGAATGGACGCCAAAATCTCTCATACAATTCCTTACAGCTTATACGAAATGTTTTGTGATAAACCATCAGTAAAGTTTGCTGTTGGTTTATACCGTAATGGAATACTAAATTCGGTATCGATATGTATCCAGAAAATGATAACCTGAAGCCATAATTCTTCTTTATCAAATGATAAGTTAAGGTTATGTTTACGTTTGTAAGATAGTTAAAGAAATGTGATAATAATCGTAGTTTCGTTTAAAATGATCTAAACTAAATACAATTATCACCATGGAATCCTTAAAAATATTCGATAATTTTAAATTCAGTGATTTAAATGAAGACTGGATTCAATCTGTGTGGGATGGAGAATTTATAATTTATAATGAACCACCTGATGAGTACCTCATGTTTTTAGAGAGTGAAGACATGAGATTACTTTTACACGAATCATATATTGTTGTAAATACTTGGCTAAAAGAAGATAAAGATCAGAATAATACTGAAAATTATAGTTCTGAAATATCTTGGAACACATTGATCACTATGGATATACAGGTGCGTGCTTTATTAGCTGTATTGGGTTATATAATAAAAGGTGGTCATAGCAAGGACGCTGATGAAGAAACAAGGCAATCATGTCTATATGCAACTAATTTATATTTTGTGCTTTTGGCCATTCCTGGTAGCAATGCATTTAATGTATTTCATTCTAATTTATATCAACAAGCTATAGAGACACTTAATATAGTTTCTGAACAATTACAGCCTCCTATTAAGAAAAGTAAAAAAACAATGAATTTAGATGATCTAAATATTACAGATGAATTAACGAAAGAAATCATTCTCTCACCTAATGAAAAAGAAGTTCTTATAAAAAATTTAAATATTACTATTTCCAGCTTTATTATGATGATAAAATCATTCTGGTTTAAAGATTATATACAATCATTGGAAATTACTATTCATGGATTAGTTGAGGTCACAAAGATAGTTGATGATTGTATAGCTACTGAATATTTTAATAGACAAATAGGTACTCTGGATGTTTCATTGACACAAAATGCTTATACAGCTTTGAAAGAATTATGTGATAGTAAACACGGACATGTTAATGTAACTATAACACTCATAGCAAAATACATATTACCATGTTTGCTATGTAATCATATGGAAGCACAAGTAAAAGTTAGTACAAATATACGTGAACACACTATAAATTTTTTAAAAAATTTATTGCATACATATGAGAAGGAAGCCAAAATTGCAATTTTAACATTAATACAACATATAATGCTAACATGTCCAGATAGGCTTGACGCTAGACAGAGGCAAGCTAGTGTATTATTAAAGCTTCTTGGAATATGTAAACAGAATATTTTAATGCAAGCTTTTAGGGATTTAATATTATTGTCACATCATTCAAAGATAGCTTTTAGATTATTTGCTCAAGAAATAATTGGAAAATTATTACTTGAATCCTTTTTAATAAACTGCTATGTAACTGACAGTTTGAAAGTTAAGATACAAAGAATATTTTTTGCAATTGTATTGAGTAGATGCATGGATTGTTCAAGCATGGTAAGAGGAAAAGCTATGGCAATAATTGCTGAATTTACAGAATCAGATAGTGCAACAGATAAAGAAATATTTAAAATTATATTTGAAGAACATGAGTCAAATAAACAATTTCTTACATTTCATGATATAAAGAATTCTTTATCTACAGACATTGACTTATTACCAGGATCAAATGTCGTAATAACTATGCTAACAGAAAGAATAGAAGACGAAAGAGCAATGGTACGACGAAGTACATTGCAAATCTTGAGAAATTTAACTTTAATGTTTCCATTTTTAATACAAGAAGTTACATCTATAATTAGTCTTAGATGTAGAGATCCAGCATTAATAGTACGTCGATTTGCTGTACAAGTTTTATCTCAAATTTTACAGCAATTTCCAGACAACCTTGCCCTCTCAAATGAATGGGTACAAACTGTTTTACCACAAATATTTGACATTGAAATTAAAGTACAAGAAAAGGTGATAGAATATTTACAAAAATTATTATTAAACAGAATACAAAATGTATCTGTGAGTACTGATAATGTTGCAAATAATTTACCATGGAAAATTTTAAATAATATAACTAACATGAAAATGAGAAAACATTTATCAAAAGCTTGTAGTCTGTGGGTAAAAAATGGTGTCATAACCAACTTAATGATGAAAAACATACAGTCTCATATTGGGACAAATAATAACATAGAAGCTTGGGTTTTACTAGTAGCATTGGCTGAAAATACCAATTTACCAAATATGAACAAATATTTCTCAAATTATCAACAAATTTTTGCAGAAAATAATTTTTACACAAGTTTGGTTTTACAAGTCTTAAAATATTCTTATAAGTCTTTAGATGATGAAGTTTTAAAAGATCTTCATATTTATCTATACAAATGTCTACAACAATTTAAGATTAATTTTGGGTTAATTAGCATTTGTTTGGATATTATACACAATATAACACACTACTTGAATCCTGAAAAAAATGATATATTGGAATCAAATATGATGAATTTGATAAAAATTTCAGAGATAGAAATTGAAAAAATTTTTAGGAGTGAAAATGAAGCTATAGAAGCAACACCCAATTATTTAAAAGCTATGTTTACATTGGGACATGCAACAATGTTTTGTACTTACAAAATTTCATCATTGACATTACGAATTTTGCAAGGAGTGTTATTAGAATGGGAAGCACTGCCAGAAATAATAAAAGAGACAGAAGAATTACAATCCTCAGCAGTTGTTATACTTGGGCAGCAAGCAATGAGAGATCGTGAAATTGCAAAAGAAGTAGTCCCAATATTTGGTAAATTAATGAGACAAGAAACAAATATACATTCAATTGTTCAAATTGCAGTAAAAATAAATGCTGCAAAAGCTTTAGCCGATATTTGCGTTAGATTTACGGCTTTGGTTGAACCATACTTGCCAGATATGTGTGTAAGTATGAAAAATTCAACATCACAAGTACGAGAGGCTATTATGGTAATATTCATTCAACTTCTTTTGGAAGAGTACATAAAAGTTAAAGGTCCTTTCTTCTTTCATATATTAACAATGTTATTGGACACAGATAACACGATACGTGAATTAACTATTTTTCTTATAGAAGAACGACTTTTAACAAAGAATAAATCTTTAATATCCCAGCAATTTCTACAGAGCATATATCATTATAATAATTACCAATCTCAACATAAAGTTTATCGTCACAAGATGGGTGAAAAAGAAAGAAAAGTTTTAACGCTTCCTAGAAAAGCAAATGAAGAGAAGCGAAGAGCAATTTATGATTTTATGTTGGATCATTTAGATCCTCCAGGAAAAATAAAATTACTTGTAAAACTAACTAGTCAGATACTTGGTGGAGCTTGCGTCGCTTCGATCGATGTTAAAAAAGACGAAGGATCATGTGTTTTAAAGGATGCATTGTATATAATTAGTAACGATCGCTTACGTCCGTCATCTTTTAACAGATATAATGATGATGATCAACAAGAGAGTGAAGAGCAAACAGCTCAAATAATTATCCCAACTTCTAATAATGCATTGAACATTATTGTCGAAGGAGTACGGAAACATGGTTTGGAAGTTCTGTTACCAATGTTAATAAAACTTAGAATAAGGTTATCTACTCTGAAGTCACCAGTAGAAAATTATGTCAAGGAGATTCTGGTTAAAACATATTCTGAGTATAACAAGGATCAACTATCAAACATAATAAGTGAATATCCTAAATTAGAGAAAGAAATAGAGCAGTTCAAAAAGTATTACTAATTTAAGTAATTTAATTAATGTTGTATATTATTGACAATCTACTAATTGTAACATATTTCAGACAAATAGAGGACATTAGATCTGATAATGAGGATTCTACTGAAGAAGAAGAAGACTCACAAATAGGAATGGACAATCACAGTGCATCTAACAAAAATTTAAATCTATCGACGCATATATCATGTCCTAAAGTCGTATTACGACGTCTTTCGGCTTCTCAATTGTCAAGTTATAGAAGTACACCGGTAAATTCTTTTTCACCAACTAATACTTTAGATGGTTGGGATACTCCAAAACGTTCAGTTCCAATATTATATTCACCTTCTCAACCTGGGCCTAGTACAAGTTCACCTGTGTCATTCAAAGATCTTAATTCTAATGGTGCTGTTGGTTGTGCTTCAAAAGTTAGAAGACTTTCTAGTTTTTTTCAAAATGAAAATGAATTAATTAGTTCTCATTATGAAACGAGAGAAAGAAATATTCCCGAAATTCGAGATGATAGTGAGTCTGATTAGAATAAGTAAGACAAGTTATTTCTGTTTTTTATTTTTATTTATGGTGCACTATGTAGAAATGTAAGAAAAATTATACCTACCTCTCAATTTTCGTTGAATACGAAATGACGTTTGTGAAATAGTATATGTTCGACTTTCCAGTTCTTTTTGTATATCTGAAATATGTAAATTATTCATTATTAAGTAGCCACAACATTTGGTATTTTGGTCTTACCTTTATTAGTGTATGATAAAACATTATTATGTAAATCCTTTATAATAGCGATATTTTCAGCAATAAGTTGGATTAAATCTCGAACTTCTTCAACCTATATTAATGTTACTTGTATATCTATTGCCAATGCAAAAGTCTGTGATATTTAAACGATGACTTAAATATTTATATATGTATATATACGTACTTCATTCAATACTTCCTTCAGTTTTTTATTTTGAGACATTTGAATGTGTATATCTTGTAAAAATCCTTTACCAAATGTAGTGCTACTATTTTGACACTAAAAACAAAAGTAGAAGGAAATATCATATTGCACATTAATTTTTCAGCAAAAAATTAGTAATTAAAAATAATGTTTAAAAAATCGAAAAGAAAATGCACTGAGTTAAAGAAAGAGAACTGTTAATTAGTTTTCAATGTATACTGTGGTAGGTTTTATTGCTTATTAATAATATAACACTTCACATGTAATTCTATACAATCTAATGTCATAATGTAAGTGATAATGTTCAAATCTGACTGTGTTGAATGATTAAATACTAACAGCACGTAACTCTGGCATTCGATCGCGGACCATGATAACTATTGCTTAAGAATCAGCGTGTAACTGATAATTCCGTAAATCCAGCACGTACAGTGTTTTTTATCTATCTTATCAGTGCAATAGAGATAATTGATAAAATTCATCATGACGTTGGCATACTACTTATAATCGATTGCCTTTAAGTTACGAAAATGAATCAAATATGTTTGTGAGTAGTCTTCTTTCTTGAACAGTTTAACTCGTTACACGACTACACTACATTACTTAGAAGATGCTTTGCATCTGAAATGAAATAGGAAATAGGCACTTAACATCTGGATTACAAGGACATCTTTGACATGAATTGTAAATCTTTGACTGGTTCTTTCATACTTTGTCTATTATAATAATAATGTTACTTTTCATTTGAAACGTTTTCCTTTTTTCGTATGGAAAATACTTTTGTTGAAATTAACAAAAATTATTTTACTTTGTAATACAATTACAATTGTTTACTCAAAAATATTTTAATTCGGTAATAAAAAGTACAATTAGAAAATAAGCAAAGTAGATATTCTGTGATATAAAATATATAAAAAATATATTGATTATTTATACATGATCATATCAGCATGCAATTCCAAAGAAAAGTTATTACGAAAGTATTTTTTATATCAATCAGAATTTCCATATTAAATGTTATGTCCTTGTTTTTTAATCAATTTGCTATAAATAAGCATGACACTTTGGGAAAACAGTAAATGTATTTATTATTTTATAAAGTAACATCAAACAAGCAATTATAAATATATTTTAATACATCTAAATAAAACATCTTAATATCACCATAGAGAATAGTTTAAGAACATAAAATATATTTTTTTCTTTCTCTTCGTGTGCGTACCACCTTAACACTAATATAACATACAGATAAATCAACAAGAAGAAATAGATATAATACTAAAAAATTATTAAATTTTACTCTTTCCTCCAAGGCAAATCAATCAGTCTTATAGAACCCTCAATTAGAACAAAACAATATTCGAAGGTACATCATATATATTACGTTTATGTAATCACGAGTTCTATTATAAAAACAACTCTATGAGATGTATGCCGCCTACACCAAAAGAGTGTTCTAAAAGTTTCGACGTTGTATATTTACAACAAAAGAATGCGTTAAAATATATTTGACCTATTTTTAGATATTATAGGATGTGCTTTGTATCTATCTAAATATATGTACACACCGAAAATAACAAGTAATTTTAAGAAAATGACGGATTTCAAACCACAGTCTTGTGATTGTAATATAGATTAACATCCCTTTTACCTTTCTTGTTTAACGCGAAGCGAAAGACGATAAGGATGTACTCGCTTAATCATCTCGTATATAAACTGTGTCTAAAGTATGTTCAATTTGTAACATGTATATATATATTACATTCTCTTTAGAAATACTGATCTCTTCCACTGGTCTATACTCTTTTCTCCTTACACTTTTATCTTAATTTCTATTTTATCGAGGTGAAGATAAACGGAAATTTTGCTAAGACGTTCCTGTTCGCGCTCTAACTTTATCCTTCAGATAATTGGCCACCTGTGTTTGCGAGTGCCTAATAGCTAATTGGAGGGGCGTAATGCCTTCTTGATTCACAAGTAAAGGATCTGCTCCCGCACCTACCAGTTGTCTAGTAACGGTCATTTGTCCTGTTAATGCTGCTGCATGCAGTGCACTTTCACCATTCTGAAACAATAATAATCTCTCGTGTAATTTCAATTTAACTATAGGAGACAAGGTACTTTAAATGCTGTTACGTTTACCAAGGTATAACACGAAACTAAATAAAATTAAACAGGTGTATCTTTTAAAATTTTATACAAATTATTTCTGTGAATTTTTCTAAATATTATTTATCAACAAAATTGATCGAGAGCATGATTTTTATTGGTTGTAAAATTACTTTTCATCATTTTCCAAATCTTCGATTTCCAGTTTAAGAGGTACTTCTACTTACTGGAAGAATACCGAGGGATGGACGATACTTAAGTAGTTCACCTACAACAGCGGTGTGGCCCTTGTGTGCTGCCTTGAACAACGGGGTCGCACCATCCTACAAAAGAAAACACTCTAGATCGACCATTCTTTTTGAAAAGTCGATTCCAGCTTCCTCTCTTTGTTCGATCATTCTCGACTTACGTGTCTGGTGGCATCGACCTTCGCACCAGCTTTCAAAAGCCTCCTCACGACGTGATCATGTCCCATTTGCGCTCCTATCCATAAAGGCGTGGCACCATCGGTTCTTGCCGCGTCTGTTTTTGCCCCGTGCTCCAGAAGAACCTCTAAGATACGCACGTGGCCATTTTGAGCCGCGATGAATAATGCCGTGGCACCGTCCTGTAAAGCCCAAATAAGTTGCTACCTTTTTTTTTTCTCATTCAGCGATTGCTAACGGTACGCTGGATACAATTCTCCTAGTTCAAGTAAAAAGACTAATCTCTCATCGTAAAAAACTTATACCGAACTATATCTCACCTTCATGTAAGCGTTTGGATTGGCGCCTCTTTCGATCAAACCTTCCACAACATCTAGGTGACCGCACTGGCACGCAACGAAAAGTGGGGTACCGCCGTCCTGCAATCCCAACCAGAAATTCTCGATCGTTTCCATTTCACCTGGCTACACGACACTTTTTACTTCGTTCCAACTTACTATGCTGCAAGAGTCAACGATGGCACCGTGCTCTAATAGAAGGCCGGCGATGTCCATGTAGCCACCTTGAGCGGCGAAAAACAACGCCGTGGTGCCGGTCTAAAAATAAAAAAGCAATAAAGTGTTGAAGATTTTAGTGGAACACCAAGGCAATTGTACCAAGTGCCAGAAAGCTTTTCGGATTTTATGGCCCAGAAAGAAGGCGAGTTACTACGCCGGGGAACTATTTTATTACCTCTGTAGACACATATGTAGAGTACAATAAAGTGCAGGAGTGTTGATACAAAGTGTTATAGCGTAATCGATATTGCATAAAAGTTTGTTTTACTGTAGTTAGGAATGAAAAAATCGACTATAGAACGACGGAGGGTGAAAAAATATAAAGCACGTAATATTCATAGAACGAAGTATAAATCTCCCTTGTATTCGAAACATTTGAAAGATAATTGTCAAGAACAGAGCACCAAAAAATGTACATCGATATCGATTATCAGAGAACGAAAATAAACGCTGTTGAAAAAACAATGAAACGTCTCTACACTTTCGAAAGAACACCTGCAATACCTACGCGAGTTCAGAATGGAATTAATACCTTCGAAACAAAAAAAAAAGTAAACAAAATTTCAAGCAACCCACTACGCAAGAAGAAAAAAATTTCCAACGATTAATCGAAATGTCAAAACGTGAATACATATCGCCGAATAATTAGCAGCATTCGCCATTTAAATGTCACATTCTCTACAAGTTCCGCGTGCACACGATTTGAATAGGCCATGAATTTTGCATTTAATTATCCTAAAGGAACCAGACATGCCTTTTTACTCGCGTAACATTCAGATCGAATTTGTTACCATGATCAACGGACAGAGTTCCTTTTGTGATGATAATACCTGCGGATAATTGACAGTGAGAGCGACATCCTGTCGCCTTTGCCGCGGAACGGTACCTATTATAATATGCCAGAGATGTCCTTCTTGCGTCTGTGAAAGATTGACACCTTATCGTTTACTCAGTGCCCCGGGTAGAATTGAAGAACCGTCAACTGAACTCTATTCTTATCGTCAGAGAATATTCCTACTATTGAGACGTGAAATTAACAGTCTGCGATGGAAAGAAGCGAAGACTAAACGGTACAAAAATATCGATAAGATGCTTAAAATATCGCTTGAATGAAATATTTCTCGGTAACCGTACGATTCATTGAACTCGAAGTAAATCGTAAAAACGAAGAAAGAGCGAATATCGATGTAAACACGAACCCAGAGGTTCCAACTTTTTTTTTCGAGGTCGGATTCATCGAAAGCTACGCGAAGCCAAATTCCGAATAACCGAATAAAAAGAGAGCGATTTCGAATCGAATATCTATCCATCGGTAAAGGAGAGAAAGTACTGGTGTGTGTCTCGAATATCCACGAAAGGAACAAGCGTGTCCAGACCGATGCAAACTGAACCTGTTCAAGTGCCAGCTATATATGCACTTTCACTAACGTTGTTCCGTTGATTCGGACCATCAATAATCAACGTCGAAAAATCAATCCGAATCGATTTGCCGTTCGAATTGAACCGTGTCTTTCCGTTTATCAAACGCGTGCATTACTCATGATCCCGGCCAGAAATTACCAGGCCGTTCGCCGAGGTGTACACACGTTCCATGGAGGTCCAATGTTTCCTCAACCATATCAAGCCGGGAGACATAATACCTATACATTACAAACCGCAGAAATTCTATAACGACGATCAACCTGTCTATCTAGTCATGGTAACAGTTCGCCATCGTGGTCGAGAATTTTTCCCACTCGGCCTGCATTCTATCATGCATGCGCCATGGCCGAGAATTGGATCTTGACAATCGTACATAGCTAAACGCTTTTCTCTCGAACGCTTGGTAACAACGCAGCGATTACATTGATCGATAAATATCCACAAAATTTAGAATGATAACAACATCCTGTTAGAACATATTTATCCTCTATACGTTAACTTCCGGCGAGAGGCGAACAATTGAGCGCATACTTCGGCGGCAATCGATGATTTGCAAGAAATGCGCTCATCAAAAAGCCACCTGGTGTCAATTTTGTGAAACGCAAACCCGCGAATGCGAGTACAAATCTTACGGTGCAAGTCGCGGGTACGAAGTGGGGCAACATAAAAGGTCAAAGTTATTTTCGATGCCAGTTCCCACCCCCGCACCTGTAGTTTAATTAATTTGTCGGATCGCAGGTAAATACGGTAATTAAAAGGTAAACCGTAGAGGCTACCTGAGACGGGTATTGCACACCGGCCCCTGATAGATGATGATATCAATTAATGCGCGACGTTTAAAACGAAGAGGATGCCTGGACGGATGGCGGACATCGTCGATTTATAATGAACTTGTTACTTCCTGCGTGCAATCTGCTTTCCAACGCACGCTATTTTAACGCGCTTGCCGTGTTTATGCGATACAACACGCTTTCGCGTGCTACGAGCATACTCGTTTATTTGAAATTCTTATGAAGCGCCGGTGAAGTTTGGAAAATTTCCGCCAGACCGGCACCCGAGAATCCTCATGAAATGTTCCATCTTTCGCCATGTCGAATACGTTTCTTTTTCGACCAAGTTATTCTTCCACGATTCCGCAGTAAAAACTAATTCTCAACAATCGAGAATTTCTCGCTCCTTTTTTTCTTTTTTTTTTTTCTTCGCGGAAATTTGTCAGTCGCGTATGCGATCAAAATAAAACGTTACGAATTTATTGCTTCCGCGAACTTGTGATTCAATCCACAGATATTCGGTGTAATATAAACAAGATAAGATTCCGATAAATCAGCCACGTTAGATACCGGTTCTCTCGAGGAACACTCCGGAATTTATTAAAAAAAAAAAAGCACGATCACACTTTTTTCCGAGAGAAAAGCCAATTAAAGGATCAAGTTACAGAGGGAGAATTTAAATTTAAAGCGGATTATACATATTTTCGCGCGTAAATATTAAATCGACAAACGCGACTAGTCCATCCCTTGGAAAGAGAAATATTCCCAAGGGATTGGGGAATGGGGAGTCCACGAAATTCGATACTCGAGTAACAAGATATTGCTGCAAGTACCGGTAGCCAATGAAAAGATTTGTTTGAACCGGTCGAAAGTCTGTTTCTTGAACGAGGCCAAACTTAAGGGATCAGTGTGTCACGAACGCCCACGCACGATTTTCAAGCTGATACTGGCAATTTGTGCACAAGCCGCGTTTAGACGGTTTGCGCTCCACGTGAGTCGGTTCTAGGCGACCAGTCGCATATTACGGCAGACGTCGCTGCTGAAATGCATTAGAAACACGCGAATCCGTGTATACCGCGGAGCAGCCTAACGTGCTTCGCTTCAGCAACCTTGAATGTGCTTATATACAAATACACGCAGACGTACGTATTTTATGCGCCAACACCAAGGGTATTTACGAGGCGAAATATTCGTTCGTTGTATTCAGGTCGCGCTTTTTAGAAACTATAGAACGAGCGTGACTAATTGACCGACGTTAATGAATTCGCGTTTGGGCTTTCGACGCAACCGGCCTCTTTCGTTACAGATTCCAGCATTCACTTTTGCTCGTTCTTACTTTATTCTATCTCCCGGTAGACTCATAATACGGTAATTAATTTTAAAGGCTGCCTATTTAACGTAGAAGAAAAAAGAAAAAAATAGAAAGAACAATCGCAGACAGAATATCATATAATTTAATTGAAAATTATATTTGAAACGGCTGTCTATTTACCGGCGTATTTATTACGCTACTGTTCGCTTCGAGATGCATCAGCGCTATTAAAAAGAACATTCTTCATGAATCATGGTACTTAATTAAAAAATCATAAATAATCATCTTCTAATATGGAAAACGAAATAGTCACGCTGCTTGTTCGATTTGAGAGAAGACCACGGTCTATTCTCTTGTTATGAATTAGAAACTCGCCTATCGGCCAAATAATCGAACGACTCGCGATCGCTGACTCGTAGAAACGAGCAGAACGACTAATTGAGCCTCTCTCGCATTTACATCGGAACATCTACTACTTTTCCTCCATTGACTCTCTCTCTCCTCTCTCGATAATTAGGACCGATTAAGGATTCATTTAGGTCGCCGATATAGCGCTGGAAATCGGCCCATTTCGATGCGAACGGCGCCAGTGCTAATTTCAAAGCCGGCTGCTAAGCACGGAGGAATTCTAGTCGCAGTCAATAAAAATAATTCTGGAAGTCGAACTGCGGCGATTGTGTAATCGGTCGACGCGCGTTTAGCTGATTTAACGTGCGTTTGCGTAATTCGTTCTCGAGAAACATCGTCACTTGATCTCAAATACCAGAAAGGACTTCTTCGATCTCTTTTTCCTCCTTTCGAGGCTGCTACGTCTCTCGAATCATTTGCACATCGTTATTCTACATCTAAAAAAAGGAAGGATCATGGGTATCATTTAAGTCTGAAGGAAATTAGCATGAGGAAAAAAGATTATAAAATTATCGCAACGGCGACAAGCTTAAAGAATATCGATAACTTAATGAAACACGTGCCAGGTACTCCCTTAATTGAAAGCTAACGGGCTTACCGTGGCCGAAAATCGCCACGGGGTTCTGTATTTCGTCGGATTTGCATACAATGCCGGGTTCTCTGATGGCACCGAGCACTATACGTGGGCTCAGCGATAAATCGTCGCGAACCACTTAAAAAAGGCCACTCGACCGCTTCCTGGTGCCTCGTGTTACAAGCGACAAACTTTTTACGTCGCGCAGACTTTCCGAGCCCTTTACGACTAGACCGAGAGACACTCTACGTCTTCCGTTTTCGAAAAGAAAAAAGTACAGGCTGCAGAAAAACCGTCTCGTACGCTTTCAACGTGAGATCATTATCGTCGGGTAAGGATAGAACGTTGCTAACATCGCACGATAGAGATTATCGAGATAAACGTGGAAATATTATCAAAGCCGGGAATTAGTTTATATTCGAATATAATGGAACAGTCTGGCGATATATCGCGATAGCGGATATATTTATAAAAATCCAAGATAATCGTCGAGCTTTTAACTTCCGATAATTAAAACGTTCCTGGAAGTGTTTCAACGAAATAATTCCTCGGTCGGTAAGAAAGTCGAGGGTAAACGAGAAGGTGTTCTCGAGTGTTTCAAAAGGGAGGAAAAAATTCGTGGAAACTCTTAACTTTCGGTCGTGGCAAAGAGCATTTCCGTTCAGTGGGTAACGGGGTTGCCAGGACGCGCGCGTTCAGCGGGTTTCATTCATTCTTAGGAGTTCATTCATGGGCTGGTTACGTGTACTCTGGACTTACCAGCCGTCTGGCATTAGGATCCGCCCCTTGTTGCAGCAATTCGGTGACCGCTTCGATGTGGCCTCCGGCCGCGGCCAATATCAAAGGAGTCGTTCCGTCCTAAAACCAGGTAAAGTGGTCAGTAATCCGCCGGTAGAGTTAATTATAAATCGATGAAGAAAACGTTAATTGTCTTCTTTAATTCCCGTGAAATTCGTACTAAGTAGCCTGAGCGAACGCTATTTAAATGTTGAATTCATATGCGCGTGACCGCGCACGCCTCAATATGATCTCCATAACGAGCACTCCCCTGAATTGCTTTCTAATTGATTTAAACGGGGCAAATTTCACGATTACACCTACAAACCGGCATTAGCAAGCGGACGATTATGTATCATAAATCTATCGTATAACTCCTCCGGTTTCATGCGCTCGGCGTATAAGATTCCTTCCATTTTCACGGACTTCTCTCCTTTTTCCCGCGTTGTTGAATCTCACGTCGTTACATCGACGGTTTACAACAATAACGAGGCAGCGGTTGGCAAGGTTCTCCAATTGGTGTAACAGCCAATCAAAGAAACCAGTCCTTAATGACGCGATTAACTCGGCCGATCGTCTGGAAATTAGCAAAGGAAGAGGAGTCGAGATATTCCGAAAACGGTCGAACGGCTCGCCGTGACATTTAAAAGAAGGTTAACGTTAATTGCTTGTCTCTTGATCAAATTCCAAATTCCTCTCCGAGTATAGTGCCATCGGATTTTGACCGTGTGCCAAAATGAAACGAATATCCGTGCGTGATCTAATAAACCACTTTTGAAATGCGAAATAAGGTTATTTGAACTATTCGCTGTTCTAACGCGCCCCGCCGCTTCTACAGCGAACCAATTGACTCAACGGTAGATGGTCGCTTGGTAACCGAATATCCCTATGGTCTATAGACGTTCGCGCGACGCGTCAATGAATACGAACAGTTTTCCTAATCTACCTTATCTTTACAGTCAACATGGACGCGTCCAGAATCTAGCAGAACCCGAAGACGCTTTGCATCTCCACGTGCCGCCGCCAGATGTAATTCCACGTCCCAGGGAGACTCTTTCTAAAAACAGCGAAAGAAAAAAAGAAAATAGTTTTATTTTATACAACGTCGGATTGTTTTTCTGATTTTTTTTTTCCACACTTTGCCTCGTTTCCTTATTATTCCGATCTCTGTCAACTATGATTATAATGTATAACAATCGATAACCTACAGGTGTAACGATATATCGATTAAGTAATCGTAATTAGGATAAATAGATAAATAAGCTAAACAAATGCAGTGTTTCACAATTTCTCCGCTTTTCGCGTGCGATTCGAACTTTTCGATATCGTTAGAACACACGCACACCTTTCGAACGTTGGTCCCAGTGAGATTTATTAACGGAACTAACTGAAATTAAATGCTTACCCGTCGCGCACACCACGAAATCACGAAATACACGAAATCATAATTAAAATGTAGATCGGCAATCGTATCGAGTTGATGAATTTCATAAAAATGAGTCTGCATATATTTTACATAAATCTAATGTATCCAAAGATCTGCCACCTGTCTCTCTTTTACATGCGACGCGTAAATCATGCAAGCTTATCCAAATGCAGTGTTACGTTGTTTTCGTCTTAAAACCTATGTTTTTAGGTCAACTCACGTCAAGCATAACAATCGATGCATAGAAAATTTGTATGCGATCTTAATCGATTGCTATCAGCTATGATCGTAAGTTCTTAGAATTGCCTTGTTTACGTGTACATTATTTATGATATTCTAAGATAAATAAGATAATTGTTATATAATCATGCGTATAATCAAGAAAACAAGGTGTTTGCAACTTGTTACAGTGTCGAGAAATGACATCAGTTCTCCGCAAATTTCTTCTGATCTCATCTAGTTTTATGTTTCTAAGTGCATACGTGCCACGTAAAAAATCTCGATTAAACTTGTTTCTTGCTAATTGCTATGCGTATATTTTTTATGTTAAATGAATATGTAACTACTAAGGATTAGAAAATAAATTACATTTGATGCATTGCTTTTTTAATAACGTATAATTTTCTGCTTGATTAAATATATATTTAAAGCATGGTTATTATTATCGAATGTAAATACAATTAAATTTCGGGATTAGTTAGTCAATCATTTCTTGAAAATTATTTCAATTATTTTTTAATATTTTTAAAAAATATTACCATAGAAAATATAAACAAAATCTAATTAAATTTTCAAAGTTACGATAAAACGGTATTTTATATTTATTTTTAACTACATTCTAAAACGTGGCATACAATGTTTCATTCAAAACAGATCGAAATAGAAAATTGCATATGCTGAATCGTATAGCGAAATTTTAACAGAGAAAAGCTCACCTTCATAGACATGTTTGACGAGCACGTGCAGCAGGAACTCGCGCGATTAACGTTTTGTTGTTGTTACGAGAAAAAGGATAAGTGCACTTAACGTTAATGTTGTAATTGCATCGTAGTGCATCTAGCATACTTTCGGTTACATATCGTGTGTCAAATCTAATTGTAATATGTATATAATAAACAATACATGTTTTAACATTGGACACACTACTGTATCACAGTCTGTTTAAACGCGCAAGAGAATATTAACACACGTCTACGTGTTTACGAAATTCGAAGGCACATCGTAAGAGCATCATGATTTACCGGATGACTTCAAGTCACCGAATGCCCGATGGAACTGTGTGACAGTGATATAGACAAGGAATGTTTCTTTCAATGTCCGTTTGGCGGTGTTACCTGTCATACACGATTTCTTGTTTTTCATTTTTATATTTAATTCGAACATGTGCATGTGTACATACGCAACATATATACGAATATATTCCACCATAATCAACTTTTAATTATTATTGTAATAAATAAATATATACATATATGTATATAAATACATGCATATATGTATGTTCATGTATATGCATACGTGTGCATATATACATATGCAT
>NIJG01000161.1:3206786-3244398 GCA_002201625.1 Euglossa dilemma
AATAATATCGATTAAAGAATAGCAAAGAAATTAAAAAAATAATTATTTGTCTATTTAAACTAGCATATATAAATTAACAAAACTCTGAAATAATAAGTGTTCGAAAATTGCTTAAATTTCTAAATATATCTCTGTCAGTTGTCTTTGACATACGATGTAAACAGTAATTATAACAGAACATTGAACATTGTATATACGTATCAATTTACCAAAAAGCATTTGCCAGTAGAACCTCTTGTGGCTTCACCCACATATTGATCACTATTGTTCCAGCACATATGGCACTAACAATACAAATTCAAGCGCACTTTATCCAAGACAGTAACAAAATTCGCTCTCTCAATAGCAGAAAAAAATACTTGCCAAAGATAAACACCAACATGAACTCCAGTACAAATCACTTATTGTTAGGTGCGGGGTTCTGACAATTTGGCCATACTCTCAATATAAAATGTTACTATAAAAACAAATATTTTTATCTTAAAATGTTATTTTTCGAAAAACATTTTAATATTTTTTGTGTTATATATTGTTATTTTGATTTTATCGGATAAAAGTAAAATTAATATCGACGAATTATATGCTATAATTGTTCTCTACACTTTTGCATATGAAATATTAAATCATTTCGAAGCATCCTATGATATAACTGGAAATATGTTAACCCGATCTACTTATAATCTTGAATTATGACTGATTTAAAATTATTTTAAATCAAATTGTGAAAAAAAAAAATACCTTATGGACCAATTTAAAAAGATCAATTTAAAAAGAGAAATTATGATGTAAACATCAATGAAGCAATAATTTTAATGATAAACTTTATTTGGATCTCAATATACAGATCTATTTAAATATTACGTATTTTATTCTTGAAGTTTTTCAACTGTTTAGTGATTTAGTAATAAGTAAATATTAAATTTCCCGCCAATATCAAACTATTACTATCCATCATGAACGAAAGACTTTTAATGTAGATGGGAATCTAAAACTATTACCACTTGAAATATGGATACATTTTTGTACAATTATGAGATCTAATTATAAATAATGAAATTCAGCATGACAAACATGACAGTAATATTTCAATGTGTAAATAATTTTATTAAAACATACAAATAAAAAGTTGTAATATTGGTAAGATAATTGTATTTTTTATTTTGCAATTGATAGCAGTATTTTATAAAACATAAATAATGATTTTTACTGTGCAATAAATAAATTGATATAAGTAGATGTCGCTACATTTTCTAATACATGTAAACTCCCGTACGAGATGTATTACGCTACGGTTGAGGTTGCTGAACGAGGATAGGTCGTCACTACCCGCAAGGCTTTTCACTGGAAAGAAAATGGTGCTTCTCGCGGGAGTTCGTCTTTTAATGAGAAATACCGGTACTCTTAAACGTTCAATCAATCGAACATGTTTAAGAAGTACTGTTACACAATTTCAACCGAATGTCAAATTTTTTCATTGTAGAAGACAAAATTCTATCACGCTTGCACCACAGGTAAACACTGATTTTTTTATGATTTCCATGAATGCTTTTCAATGGTTAATATATCGTGTTACAAATTAGACATTATGTAACATAAATAAGTTAGGATTTGGTAAAATAGCAGGAATAAATGTATTTCACATTCAAAATATTTCATTAGATTGTTATGTCATATTTCAATTGAATTAAATACATATAAAACAGTGGAGATAAGATTNTAATATTATTCTTCTTAGTAATATAGTAGCTCTGTATTGATATAATAAATTAATACAATTTCAGTCTCATTATTGTGTAAATTATAAAATGTTTTAATATAAATATAATTATGTTATCTACATATTGTTTACTTTTTAATACATAAATAATATATAATGTTATTGTATATGTAGGTAAATATAGGAAACGTATGTGCATATAGCACAGCACCTAATACTCAGAAACTTGAACAACGTGTTTTACATGTGGTTGGATCATTTGATAAAATAAATGCTGACAAGGTTGTTAAATTACATATTGTGTACAAAATATTATTTTACAGGGCACACGAGTCAAGCAGGTGCGTCAATATGGTCATAAGGTACCATTAACAATTGAGCATATTAGCCAGCGTGTACTTTTAGTACTCAATCTCTATGATAAAGTTGATCCACAGAAGGTATCTATTCACAAGATAATACAATATTAAAAGATACTTGTGCAGGTGTTTTGCAAATGTAACTACGCAATTTAATAATTTTCAATAAAAAAAGGATGCTAGGGTTATATTATTGATATTTTACAAAGGGTTAATATTAGTATTATTAGTACTGTTTCATGTTTGTTAAAACACCTTGATAGATAGCTTCTTAGAAGAATTAAATAATTTACACTTCGCTTGAACCGTGATGTCTTTGTAATAAATGGATAAATTAATTCAATTACTTTTTAATATGATATAATTAAAAATTTGATATCTTGTGCAGTTAACTCTAAAATCTCACTTTATGGAAGATTTGGGTTTGGATTCTTTGGATCATATAGAAGTTATAATGGCCATAGAAGATGAATTTGGTTTTGAAATACCAGATATGGATGCAGAAAAACTTTTACGACCCGAGGATATAGTACGTTACGTCGCCGATAGAGAAGATGTTTACGAATAAACATTCACATAACATAAACCATTTCATTAGTCAAGCTTTTTTATTCTTAAAACATTATGTAAGGAAAAAATCCAATTTTATTTCTCCTGTATATAATATAAATTATAAAAATAAAGTAAATTGTTAGATTAAAACGTAAATTATATTATCCTGTATCTATTCATAATATTAAATAAAGAAATACGTTTATCGTATACTTTCACCCTATATATAAACATTTATATTATTTTTAAACGAGAACAAAGTGCTACCATGTGACACTGATATGGTGTCGCTACTCTCTATGTCGACATTACGACATCTCGGATCTTTTTATTTGATTCAATCGAACGTGCATGCTAATCGAGTGTAACTGGAAAAATGAAGATGGCGGACACATGTATAATCTTCAGAAGAAATAGACCCGGAACAACAGCAAAGGTTAATAAAAATATTAATTTTCTTAAAGATTCATTGTTTTCATGTTTTATACGCCATCATTCAATGATGATTCGGTTATTTATAATGTATTTACAAAAATATTTGAACGCATCTGTGATGTATTTTTCGAAAATCAATGAACGTTCTGCAAAAGAGCTATTGTTTACACATTAATAATTCATAATATTTCGTTTACATTGTTTTACATTTTTACCAATGTACTGATATTACTATAAATGTCAATATAATTTTAGATTACCTACTTTGCAAATACGTTTTGTAGTATAATCTAAAGATCTATAAATTTAAAAATTCTTTTCGTTTAGAATTTCTGCAGATGGCCTGATGAACCGTTTGAAGAAATGGACAGCACGCTGGCTGTGCAACAATATATTCAGCAGATGATTAGAAGAGATCCATCTAATGTTGATTTAATATTGAAAATGCCAGATGCTCAAGATGAAGCGGTATGGAAATATGAACATTTAAGACAATTTTGTATGGAACTCAATGGTTTAACTGTAAGGCTACAAGCAGAATGTCAGCCAGAAACTTGTACTCAAATGACAGCTACAGAGCAATGGATATTTCTATGTGCTGCTCATAAAACACCCAAAGAATGTCCAGCTATTGATTATACACGACATACACTCGATGGTGCAGCTTGTTTACTTAATAGCAATAAATATTTTCCTAGCAGGTATGTATAATATGTAATGTATAAATATTTTTTATTTGTCTTTCTATTCCTGTATATTTTATTACAGAGTGAGTATCAAAGAATCTTCAGTAACAAAACTTGGTTCTGTTAGTCGAAGGGTTTACAGAATCTTCTCTCATGCATATTATCATCATAGAACAATATTTGATGAATTTGAGAATGAAACTTTTTTATGTCGCAGGTAGAATAAATAATTATTATAGAAGTATATATAAAAATAGTTTTTATTTCATTAATTTATTTATTTTCATCACTGATCAATTCTTTTTCTAGGTTTACAGCATTTGTGACAAAATATAGTTTGATGTCAAAAGAAAGTTTGATAGTACCAATTATGGAAGAAGGGGGAACAACAGAAAGTGAAGCGTAGGACTTGAATGTTTATTTATATTGTCCTAAATTGATTTGTCAGATTTAATGAAGTCATTGATAACACTGATATATTGCTGGTATATCCCTCGTGGTTGAAATTATTGGAATCAATATAAGAGTATCGAAAAATTTTGGTAATTTGTTTAGAAACATATGACTAGAACTTCTTGGTATTAATTGAATTAAGAATAAAATAGTCATTTTAATACAATTATTGCTAATAGGAATACGTAAAAGAACTTTTTCATGGTTAAAATTGTGAATGTGAAGAATATGGAAGGTATAATTGCAGTTGAGAACTAGCCATTGTCAGGTCTCTGTATAAAGATAAATCTTTCTACATAAATGCATTGTACCTTTTACAAAATGAAAATAATTCTGCATTATTGCATTTTCCATACGTTTATATTCTTAATCTTTTAATTTGAAACTTTTCAGAAAACTCAATTTGATTAAGTATATAAGAATATATTTACCGTAGCAAGAGTCATTAATATAATGTAACTATATTTATCATGCAGTAATCAAATTAAGCAAACACTTATATCTACTATTAGCAATAATAATAAATGTTGTAGTGTTCTCATTTATATCATATTTATCATACATGGGATTGAACTTGAAATATTGAGCTTTCTTCTACTATTATTGATATAACTCTCAATGTCGTATAGTCTGATTAAATATGTTTTGTTGTATGTGAGGTGTTAAACGATGTTATACGAAAAATGGTATAATCCTCTTGTATTATCATGACACTCACATTCTTTGAAATAAGACTGGAGAATACAAGTAAATATTATTTTTTAATTAGGTTTTAAATTATTTATTTTTTTTATTCGACATTCACTTTTCGACGATTAATAATTCTATTAATAAATAATACAAGTGTTAAAGTGTTCTCTAGCTTTCTTATTAAGAAAAAAGATATCAATGCTGGAAGATTATCCATACTACTGCCGAGTAAATAAGCTCCAATAAGTAGTTTATATTAGAAATTGACATAAAATTTAAGAAAAAGATAAACACTTTGAAATCTATTGTCCTTTATTTTATTAATGTATCAAATGTAATTAATTTTGAAGTCTTTTTTGTAAGCTTATACGAATTTGATACCATGAATATATTATTAACCAACAGATAAAAAATTGTAAAGTGTCCTCTTTTCTAATTTCACCAATGGTGAAAATAATAATCGTGTAAAGAAATTTTTAAATAATTTCATTTACTCTTGATGAAATTTGATGTTTACTAATCGTCTATTGGCGAGTCATTTTTTCTAAAGCAAAAAAATCCTGCAACCCTATTTCTGTAAAAGGCACTGTAAGTTTCGTAATATATGTTACAAGTCTGCGATGTATATGTATGCCTACTGTAACACTGTATATATAATATGTAAATAAGAAATTCAATATGATCAGTTAACAGAGATCGACACAACAGAGATACATCGCGATTGCGTAAACATTTCTGTAACAAATATGCATGTATTGGTAAGGAATAAACTTTTTACTTAATACGAATATTCGTTCCATTATGTGTAGTAAGTATAATAGAATTATAATTTGGACAAATGCAAGAAACTTACAAAAAAGAGACGATTTATTAAACTATTTGTTTGCTTTTTTTCTTATATACAATTCTTTGATCGAATTTTACTTATAACATAATTTAATTCCTCTCGCTTGTATTATCGATCACCGTTTCCCTTTTTCTTACTCTTTTTTCGTGGCGCTTCTGTTTGTTGTTCTTTTTTTGGCCTTTTCTGGCCGGTCCTTAATCCCATAGCTGCGAACTCCTCGGCATCGATGCAGGTCACATTATTACCTGTATCACGTTTCTTACCCTTTCTCCCATTCTTCGTTCCTTGATTATTCAAAAATTCTCCATTATTCCCAGGTGCCTGATAACTACGACATTAACATCGTTATCAGCAGTATCGAATAATTTTACAATTATATCGGAAAGAAAAGTTTATTACCCAGGTTCCGATACATCTGTTATTTCCTTTGCAAGGAAAATATGTATTTCCGGGACGAGACGGACGTCCATATCTACGTTCGCATCAGTTTCGTTTTCCGCCTTCGATTTTTCCGACCTTTAACGATAAGTATAACTCATTAAAAAGGAAACGAACATTTTTCATCTTATGCAACTTACTCTACATAACGTAACTTGGTGATTTGGTGAAGACCTTCGTGTTTCCTCTTGAAAAGTTCCGCGCAGGAAATAGCTTTTCCAATACCATGGCCTGCCGCGGTCCAAACAACGCTATTATAATTCTCGAATTCTTTCAACGCGTACCCGAGAACATTTCTGATCTTTGTTCCGCTTTTTACCTGAAACGCTGCAATTGAATAACGCGATACGGAAATAACGTGAAAGTATCGCCGCTCCGCAAACATTTTCGCAACTTACTCGCATCAAAAGAAACTTCTCTGGCAAATTCGGTATGGGAATCCCTGAATCCGTGGGCTCGGACCGCAAGTTCTTTATCCATTTATTTTTCTTCTTCAGCTTCGATCTACCCATCTGAAAGCAGACCAGTTCCTCGATAAATTACCGCACGATGATTTAACAAAATTGCCGTACAAGAAGATATTCGTCGAATTAGCAGTTCCGATTTTCTAACGATTTTCCCGGTGCTAGAGAGGATTATATATAGGAAAGTAGAACCATGAAAGAGCGAGAAGACCACGTCTCTCTGCCAGTAGGTCATGAGTTCGCAGGCATCGCTTCTTCGGCGTGCCACGCTTGGAACCATTCATGGAACTTGGAATGACCGAGTACAGTCTTGCACATAAACCACCCCGGCTTTCAGCCGGTCTTATCTTCCCCCATAGAAGAATATTTAAACGTCTACAATTCCATCGAGTCGTTGAACTTGAACTCCGTCTTCGTCAAACTCTGTCACGCTTCGTTTCACGAGTTTTAATTAATCTGTTCCTATAAAATTCTATTTACTCCTCGGAAAATCCTCTAATATCGATATGCCATCGTTTATTTTCATTTCAATTCACCCACGATCGACGCGGGTGGACCAAGGACGAATTATTCCTTCCTCGAATCGATTCGAATAAATAAAATTCGAAATAAAATTCGAAAAAATTCAACAGGTGGAATTAAGTATGTCGGTTAAAGAGGGTTAACGGCTCGTATCGCGATTCGAGCGAAAAACGAGCATCGTTGTTGAGACTCGAGGCTACGGTGCCATAAATCGGTATGCAAATGTAAATTCTTTCAACCAAGGGTATAATCGTCGAAATTTCTATCACCCTTGGAAACACACGGGAACATCCCGCGCCGAGATCCTCGAATTTATTTCTGTATCCGAGTTGTTTGCCAGCCGATAACGAGACGGCGCGATATCAATCGGCGATAACTCGCGGCTGGACAATTAATATTAATCAGCCCTGATGAAAGTGGGACGGCCGTGGAAAGTTGGCGTTCGATATAATTTCCGGAATTCCTTGGCGAACTTGGAAAAAGCATCGGCGGTCTGAGGGACCCTGTATGGAAAGCCCCATCAATATTTTCCAATCAGCATTCGATTGCACGGTACATCCCTACCCTCTCCGGCTGGTTCGTACTCGGGGATAGCCACGGGGGTGTAAGGGGTCGCAGTGTAGGCGTATATGGTGGTGGTATGCGGCATAGCCGGCATAGCGCCGCGACGCCCCGACGCCATATTGCATTATTAAGCACCCCTGTCAGTCTCCCTCCCCTGCATTCCAGCATTATGAACGTTTTTATCCCTAAAGGGCGTCGTTTTGCCTATTCCAAACGAAACCAGATGACCCGCTGCTGCTAGCTATTGCTGGCTATTGCTGGTTCATCGTGCTATTTCGTCCGGGAAAACGTCCCATCATCGGTCCCACGTCCGCGGGGTCACCCCTATGGAAATCCGGTGCACGTACCGGAGGAATTCGTTAGCCAGACAGTGACACCTCGTCTGATCGATTTCGATTAAACATTTAGCCGGCGACTTCCTTGAAAGTGCCGCTAGTTCCGCATTCGCGACGTCAGAAATCATTATTTGCCCTATATCGGGTTCGAGTGGTTACGCTACGTTGGCTGGCGTCGGTACTCGCGGACAGGTAGTCGCGATCATAGCCACGTCGCGATCATAGTTACGACGCTTTCGTATTTCCGCGAATGGCGGTGCGCGAACGTGGAAAGACGAACCGGGCCGATTGCACCGGTTGAAAAGGAAATGATCGACCGATCAATCATCCGCGGACGCGAAACCTCCATGTTGGTGAACCAGTTACGAACGTTACTTACCCGCGGCCGGTGGTTTTTCCGATTCGATTCGGTGTACCGCGCGAGAAACCAAAGAATCTAATTTCGAACCGACGGCCGATCGCTGTGTGGTCCTTAATGCGGTTCCCGGGTCCCGTAAAAACAGCTAGGGGAAGGGAAAGGTCAAGGAGTCGGACCACTTTCGGTGCAACCAGCATCATCTCCACTCTCGAGAGGGACATTCTGCGTCTGACACCTTTTTAACGATGCCTACGCGCTCTTTTCCCATCGTAATAAACCATCGCGCGATGCTAGAAGCCCGGCTTCCAATTTATTCGAGTGGCCAACCCTTCTATGCTGAAGACGCCCCGCGATCTCGTCGCGAATGAACGAATCGCCACCAGTTTCCAGAAGTTTTCCTCCGTCAAACGGGAGGGAAACTCCTGTTCCAGCCATTCCCACCGACGATTCTATGAATATTTCCGAGTCGATCAACCTCTGCGGAATGAAATTTCCCCTCGCGGAAAGCTCCGTCCCCTCTCCCGGCGTGTAGCCTCTCGGGAATTCGAGGAACCTCTCGATGATGTATATTTTAACCAAGTACCCCTGTTCGTCGGAGCCGGCCGTTCTGTCGAAAAAAAAGCAACCGGCGTATGTCTCGCGGAACGACGTGATTGACGCAAGTGTCACAGATGCGACGATGAATTACGCGATGAATTACGAAGTCTAGATCGCTGTCTGGGATCTACCGTCTACGAGATATCGTCCAGCTTATTGTCACTTCGGCACACCTGTTCTCAGACTTTCTTCCCTTTTATCCCGGCTCCATCGAGAGCGCACGTGTCACTCTCGCGTAAGTCTCAGCCCGATTGAACGACCGACGACATCATCGCCGATCGAAAGGCATAGACGAACTTCTAAAGAAGCTGATTAGCCGGTGTCTCGTCGCTCTAGGGCTGGTAGCAGCTGGCGAAGTCTGTAACGAGCGGTAAACATGATCCTGCTGTCCGGACGAAGGAGAGGCGGTACCCTCGCGTGTCTGTTTCGATCGTCCCCTTGACGGAAATTGTGTCCGCAGCCCGTACATAGATCCACCCATCTCTCCCGCTCGTCCTTTCGAGGATCCGCCAAGAAGATCCGAGCGAAGGACGCGTTTGCGCAGGAGTCGAAGAATCCTGGATCCTCGATATATCCGCGCTGGTTAGGGGAACTGGGGTTTGTTCAGTCGTGGCTCATTCAACGTGCACCGGTTGGACCCTTCGATCTCTGCCGTCGTTAGCAACAGGTAGGACACGTCTTCCGCGTGGGGCAACGAAATTTCCACAGAGTCTCGCGAGAAATAATCGTGAGATAAAAGTGAAACCGGGAAGAGAATCTAGACGGTAATATCGTAAGAAAATATCAGGATTAATTTCCGAAATTCAACAAAAGTGTCTGTGCCGGAGATAGATCGAGTAACATAGATTCACCGATTTCTCGTTCTGTTCGGTGACCAGTAATCGCAGAGTGGGCAAGCAATTCTTGTCGAAATCGTGACAGACTTTGTCGCCGAATTAGATACGATATAAGAAAGGGGAGAGGGTGAAATTCGTGGAAGAAGCTCGTGAAGATCGTGAGGTTAAACGAGATCGCGTTTCGTGCGAAGGTATTCGAGAGCGGAGAGGATCGTCATGGATATTCAAGAGTTCCGTGTGCGCGGCAAGGAGATGGTGGAGTACATCTGCGAGTTCATGAGTAATATTCACAATCGGAGAGTGACGCCGGACGTTGGTCCCGGATATTTGAGACCTCTGCTACCCCCGGAAGCGCCGCAACAACCCGAGCTCTGGGAAGACATCATGAGAGACGTCGAGTCGAAGATCATGCCCGGAGTAAGTGGAAACACCCTAGTTTTCCATTCCACGTAATATGGACGCGCGATTGGCATGTTTAAGCCCGATTAGATTTATCGCAAACACTGGATTTATTGGATAAGAAGAGAACGTTCTTGTAGATCACTCACTGGCAACATCCACGGTTTCACGCGTACTTCCCGGCCGGGAATTCCTTTCCATCGATTCTCGGTGACATGTTATCGGATGCGATAGGGTGCATCGGATTTTCATGGGTGAGCTTGATCTTTTTCCATCTTTTTTTTCGGGGAGACAGCGTGGATGATCTCCTTCCGAGAATGTCGAGGCATCGTTGACACGCGAGTTCAATTTTCTCGGGAGGATCAGGGTGGGAAGATTGGTGACTCGGTGGGATTGATCATTGTTTGCTCGATCATCTGTGTATTTCGACATGTTATTTGTTCTAGGCGGCAAGCCCGGCCTGCACGGAGCTGGAGACGATAGTCTGCGACTGGTTCGGTAATTCAATATTATCTCGCTAAATATCCGTCGAATACATATTAAATATCACGGGACGTGTCATCAGTGCGATAAATTTCAGGCAAAGCCATCGGTTTGCCGACGGACTTCCTCTATTTTAACTCGGGTAGCAAGGGAGGAGGTGTAATACAAGTAATGTCTGAAACTGCCGAGGAGTTCGCGACATCGCGCGAGATTAATCGCGTTGGATATATTCCAGGGCTCGGCTTCGGAGTGTATCCTGGTGTGCATGCTGGCAGCGAGGGCCCAAGCGATTGCCAGGCTGAAGGAGTCGCCGGCACACGCACACCTGGACGAAACGGCTCTTTTGGGAAAGTTGATGGCCTACTGCAGCCGGGAAAGTCACAGTTGCGTGGAGAAGGATGCCATGATCTGCTTCGTGAAGCTGCGAATCCTGGAGCCCGACGAGAAGAGCGTTCTTCGCGGCGAAACTTTGCGTCAGGTTTGAATTCTCTCGCGTCACGCGATGATTTATTCCACCTCCGTGACTGTCCGTTTTCCCGACAGGCAATCGAGGCGGACACGGCCGAGGGTTACATCCCCTTCTTCGTCTCCACCACTCTAGGCACCACGGCTTGTTGTTCCTTCGACAATCTCAAAGAAATCGGGCCAGTTTGTAAAAAATATCCAGGCGTAAGACGATCGATATCCTCGGAACAACATCGTCGCGTACCTTCAGTCTCGATAATTTTCCGACCCTTCCCGACAGGTGTGGTTGCACGTTGACGCAGCTTACGCCGGGAACTCGTTCATCTGCCCGGAGCTAAAGTACCTGATGGCCGGGATCGAGTACGCGGATTCGTTCAACACCAACACGAACAAGTTACTGCTGACCAACTTCGACTGTTCCTGCCTATGGGTTCGAGACAGATTCAAGCTGACCAGCGCGCTCGTCGTCGATCCTCTTTACCTGCAGCACACTCACGCGGACACAGCCATCGATTACAGGTAGTATCGATTTCATCGACTTCGTTTAACGTTACTTAACGTTGTTTATCTCATTAAGAAGCTAACCGCCGCGTCTCGCCGTTCCAATTTCCGCAGACACTGGAGCATACCTCTGAGCAGGCGATTTCGCTCGCTGAAGCTCTGGTTCGTGATGAGAAGCTACGGTATATCCGGGCTGCAGGCCTACATTCGCAATCACATCCAGCTGGCGAAAAGATTCGAGGCTTTGGTTAGGAAGGACGCGAGATTCGAACTTTGTAACGAAGTTGTGGTGAGCGATTGTTCCACGGGACGTCGCAGCAACGGCGTATAACTCGGGACCGTGTCATTGTTCCCGCGTTTGATCGTTTCAGTTGGGCCTGGTTTGCTTCCGGGCGAAAGGCACGGACAAGCTGAATCAGAAGCTGCTCAGCACGATCAACGACTCCGGAAAGCTGCACATGGTGCCTGCGAGAGTGAATCAACGGTTCACGATTCGATTCGCGCTTGCTGCACCGAATGCCACCGCCTCTGACGTTGGTGAGCTGTATCTCCATTTTGATAATGCCAATTTTAAACGTACGAGTCACTCAATCTCCGCTCTCGTTATAGACATAGCTTGGAGCATCATAACGGATTATCTAGCCGAATTACTAGAGTCCAAGGTAAGCGAGATATCTCCACTGCAAGAATTTCATTCCTTTTCCGTAACATTCTCAGGCGGTACACGTGTCTTTCTTCGCCTTCGATTACAGGATGTCATGGACGAGCTGGCGGACATTCGCGAGAAGAAGAGGAAAGCCACCTTGGAGCAGAGGAGGTCCTTCTTCGTGCGCATGGTGTCCGACCCGGCGATCCAACCCGGTTTCACCAAGACTCCGAACAGGACGGGAGCGAAGCTGGACACCCAAGCGACCATCGGTGGCATCGGTTCCAACCCTCATACCGCCACGTAAGCCCTGGCTGCACGTGAATTACAGAAATTTAGTAAAATCACTGATCTAGTATGTCCGATGTTAGACGTTCCTGGATATCCTGGCCACTGGCATACTTGATGCAGGCAAAGGATGCTGCGGATACCAGCGAGTTATCTCTCAGGTATTTGCGAAATACCCACGAAATTTTAGCTCTTCAACTTTCTCGTTACAAGAAATATGTCTTGGTATCTTGTTGAACGTTGAACGAAAATATCCTTTCACTCTCTTCGCAGCTCATCCCCTTGTCGTTCTTAAAATAGTTTATTTTTTAGCGATAACCTATGTATCAAAGCGATAAGTAGCCTCGTACTTGTCTGTGTGCTCGAGATTTTTACTCCGTTTTTCTCGAATGTCCATCGGAGTATCTTGTCCACGGGTTAGGCGATACAATCGATGGCTCGAGGACGGGGTATTAACCTGAACGACGTTTCCAGATTTCGCCACCTGGACACGATGGTACGGCTGAAAGCGAGCGGTACCGGAAGTCGCCGGGGTAGCAGCAACGGTTGCAGACCGGAACCGTCGCCATCGGCCTCGCCGTCCCGTGGAAGATCGCCGAACGGCAGGGCGTAAAACCTTCCACCATTGTCCATTGTCTTTTCCCAAAAGTTTCTCCAGGTGCATCGACCGAGCCGGTAACCCCGAACGGAACACCGGTCTCTCGATCGTCCGGACGATGTACGAATACTGCCGACGAAATCGACGAAAGGGAGTCTAGAAGTTAGCGAAGAGATCGTATGTATAGGATTCTTCTGAAGTTCTCCTGAAATTCTCCTAAAATTGCTCAGCAACGGCCGACGAGTACGGTCGAAATCGATCGACGACCCCGTTTGATCGTGGCATCGTTCCTCGTCGCCTGTTTCGTTAGTCTCACCCCTCGGGACTGTGTGTGTAGTAGCTGCAAGTTTCGCGTTCTCTCGAAGGAAGCGCTCGATAAATATAAGTACATCTTCTTTACTTGCTTATCGATCTGTTTATATAAGTGTGCTCTCTTTGGATCGCGACGGAATCGTGTACCACGTGGCACACGCTACATGTGTAACATATTACTCTACACGATATACTTACATGTATGATATGATATATATATAAAGCGTGCATACGTGGATATATTAAAAAGATTTCAGAAGTACAGAACAGAGTTCCAATTACCCACCATCATTTCGAAACGTAATCGTTTCCTGTCCGCCGGGATATCCGTAAATTGGGGAGACCAACGGCAGGGGTGGGATGAAAAACATGAAACGGAAACTCGTGTCGGAATATCGAAAAAAAAAAAGGAGAAAAAAAGGTCATAAAGAGCAGTTCGTTACACGATCGAAAAGGTTGGGGTCACGAGGGTGAGCGATGCACCTGGGCCGCCGTTTCACCAGCCTATCGTTCCTCCCTCTCTCTCTCTCTCGCCCTTTTCTAAGTAGCCCGTGACATTTATTCAATTTCGTTTCGATTTCATTTTCGCGAAACCCGCGCGCGCAAACTGCGACTCGCGGTGGAAACGGAAACGTCACCACAGGTGAATACGTGATCACCGATTTCCCCGGCGAGAAATGCTACGTCAAGCGAAAACGCGCGGATCGTGACAGGGTGACGAGGGAAGGGGAAGTTGTCGATAACGTCGATCATTGCCAGAAAGTTGGTAATCGAACGCGCACGCGACAAATGTCACCCCTCAGTGTAGGATGTTGCGAACGAACGGAGATCAAAGGCCGATTCTCTTATCGATATCGAAAAATAAATGAAAATTCCAGCCAACGCACCGCGCTTTTTACCGTTTGAGGGGTTCAACGT
Organism: Euglossa dilemma; assembly: GCA_002201625.1. Classification (NCBI taxonomy): domain Eukaryota; kingdom Metazoa; phylum Arthropoda; class Insecta; order Hymenoptera; family Apidae; genus Euglossa; species Euglossa dilemma. The sequence continues at coordinate 3,221,250 of NIJG01000161.1, forward strand.
TTAAGAGTTTTAATCAACCGAGCATAGGATCGCGTACGTTTCTCAATTTCGCATAGGAATAGTCGATGATTCGATCGGATTAACCGGAGAGATAATCTGCTAATTCGCGAAACGTCGCGTACAGTGGTTTCTTCATCGACAGCTCGGCTATCGAGAGCCGGCAGGGAAATGCAGAGTGGTCGGGTGGAAAAAAAGGTGATCGGTGGTGGGATTAATTAATTCGAACTGGCTAGCAATCGTTCGTACACCCTCGATCGGGAATCCAATTCGAAAACGTCGGACACGAGGAGATCATGCGTGAAGGTGGCGACGAGAGAGAAAATGGTGTTCGCCATGTGTCTGCATGTGTGTGTTACAAAGATTGAGCGGTGACCTGTCACCGCTTCTACGGGGTGTTGTAAATGTAGGTGAAGAGTAAACGTCTATTTATAAACGGGGGAGGAGGGGGTGAGTTTACTCCCCGTGCATCATCGACAACATGCTGGCTTATTCAAGCAGCGACCCCCTCGACACATCACCATTGATGTCGACCACCCTTCTTACGAATTTCGTTCAGATTTTTGGCATCGATCCTTTCGCGTCTTCCGCGGGGGTGGATATCGAATTTTTCACCACCAAACTCGCGCTTTCCACACGATCCAACACGAAAAAATGCCATAGATCTCGGCCAAACTTTTCATCTATTTTCAAGAAAATCGAATAATTAATGTCGCAATCGAAACGTTTCGGATAAGTTGCTTTGCAGATAGATTCTTTTCAACGTAAAAAGATACCGACAGGTATTTTTATAAAAGATTCGTTCAACGATAAAAAGTTTGAAAGTTACGTTTGCACGGGCAGGATAGGAACGAATATATCTAAGAAAGAGAACGAATTATCGCGTCACGCGTGGGAGGGAAAAAGCCACTAAATTTAGTCAGATTGACGGAAATGTGACCAATTTAGAGGGTCGGCGAAAAGTTTGGAAGGGGGTGTGATGCCTTTTCGAGGTGCCATTTGCGTAACAAGCGTACGGTAGGCGCCAGTGTCGTAATCCAGAATGAAGCTTAGGTAAATTAATATTTTTCACGATCCCCGAAGCTCCGCCTTAATTTTATCTGCGTGAGGCAGGGATGTACGAAGAGGAGGCGCGCATAAAACTGACCGGCGCTATGGCAGGTGCCACCAGTCTCAGTTCCAACGCGGGACAAACCTGTTACACCTTTCCTTCCAAGTGGAGTCGCTCTTTCAGAGAATTACACGACGATTTACAAGTACAGAATCCTCTCAACCGGTACTCGAACCATCGGCAAGTGATATATCGTTGAAGTGGATCGGCTTTTCATTCGGTAATTAAAGGGAACGAAGTGAGTGAAACAAACCGGAGCTAGCAGAAGTAGCTCGAGAAAGAGAATCCAACGGATTCTGTACGATTTCAACAAAATCGAATAAAATTACAGAATAATAATAAAAAAAGAAAAAAAAAAGAATAAAGAAGGTATTTCATCCCAGGTATCTCTTTACGAATGACGTTTATTTCGTCTGTAATCCCGATAAATGGCGCTGAAAAATGTCACGATCACGTACACACGCTTTAGCCGAGAACGTGCTTAATCAAACATGAGTTTCATTGGCACGCACTAGCCCGTCTCTCCTTCGAATTGCATTCCAACCGGCAATTATCATGAACATCGATGAGTTTCGAGTACGCGGCAAGGAGATGATCGAGTACATTTGCGAGTATCTCCGCACGCTGGAAGGGAAAAGAGTGACGGCAAACGTGGACCCAGGCTATCTAAGGCCGCTTCTGCCGAAAGAAGCGCCAGCCAAAGGAGAATCATGGGATGCCATAATGAGGGATGTCAACAGCAAAATAATGCCCGGGGTGAGTGTCAGCTATGGGCTCGATTATCGATCCCATTGATTCCGACCTCTTTCCACGTTAATAATATTCGCGAGTACGAAAACATAGGAGAAACTAGGGAAAACTAATCGAACGTTCCGCTATCGCGAGATTAGCCGCGTTTCGTATATTCCTCTTTTCTTTCCGTCGCGTACCATTGTTTCCTCAAAGACCAACCTCGATCACTGAGAGAACGCTGATGCTTTACAGATCACGCACTGGCAACATCCGCGTTTCCACGCGTACTTCCCAGCGGGGAACTCGTTTCCCTCGATCCTCGGGGACATGCTGTCGGACGCAATCGGCTGCATAGGTTTCTCTTGGGCGGCCAGCCCGGCCTGCACGGAACTGGAAACGATCGTTCTCGACTGGTACGCAAAAGCGATAGACCTTCCAACGGAGTTCCTGTCCGAGCACAAAAGCTCGAAGGGTGGCGGGGTGATACAAGGGTCTGCCTCCGAGTGTATTTTGGTCACCATGCTAGCCGCACGAACCCAAGCCATCCGCACCCTCAAGGAACAAGACCCGAACACCGAGGATTCGGCCTTTCTGCCACGACTCGTTGCCTATTGCTCAACAGAGGCTCATTCTTGCGTGGAGAAGGCGGCGATGATCAGTTTGGTGAAGCTCCGAGTTTTGGAGCCGGACGAGAAAGGTTCTCTACGTGGAAAACGTCTGGAATCCGCGATCCGGGAGGACGTGGCGAACGGTTTGGTGCCGTTCTTCGTCTCGACCACGCTTGGCACCACCGGATCCTGTGCGTTCGACAATCTAGTCGAGATCGGGCCGGTGTGCAAGATCTATCCCAATGTCTGGCTGCACGTCGACGGTGCCTACGCTGGCAATGCGTTTATCTGCCCGGAAATGAGGCCGCTGATGACGGGCATCGAGAACGCGGACTCGTTCAACACCAATCCCAACAAGTGGTTGCTCGTTAACTTCGACTGTTCCTGTCTTTGGGTACGGGACCGGGTGAAACTCACGTCGGCACTCGTCGTCGATCCCCTGTATCTTCAGCACGCTAGATCCGGAGAGTCCATAGACTATCGCCATTGGGGAATACCTCTGAGCAGAAGATTCAGAGCGTTGAAACTGTGGTTCGTGATGAGATCGTACGGGATTACCGGCTTGCAGAAGTACATAAGGAACCACATCAGGCTAGCAAGGCGGTTCGAGACTCTGATGAGGAGGGACAAGAGATTCGAGATCACAAACGACGTAAGGGTAGGCCTGGTCTGCTTCAGGCTGAAGGAGAGCGATGAGATAAATCAGGAACTATTGGCAAATATCAACGCCTCTGGCAGACTTCACATGATCCCGGCTAGAGTGATGGGCAAGTACATCCTGAGATTCTGCGTGATCAAAGAGAACGCTACCGACGACGACATAGATTACGCCGTGGACGTAATCGAGGAACACGCGACAGAGGTGATGCTGGCTCATTACGAGGGAACCGAAGACGAGTTCCGAGCCAAAGGGCCCAAAAGCCCCGCAGCTTTGGATAAGAAGCTGGTGCGAAAGTTCAGCTTCACCAGGAGCGTGACCAGGGACGTTTACAAGAGATCCATCTCGAAGTCGAGCCTCCACGACGGCGCTACGCCCATCATGGTCGTCGACGATAACTCGCAGGTCGATACCATTGAGGAAGACGTGTTTTGCAACAGCAGGTAGACCGCACCTCAGCTCACGGTGCCCAAGAGGAGGGACCAGCTGCAATCGCTGCCGTGAGCTGCTGACGATGATGATCGGTGTAATGTTGTTTCAGGTTGTGACGATCCCGATGATGATACCCAGATGATACGTGATTTATGTGATAGGAATGCCTCTCGAAAGCGGCCATTCCTGTTTGGAATATCACAGCTCCGTGAATATATCGTTTTTTTAAGGAACGACCAATCTTGAGCCCGAGATCAGTCTCCTTTGAGTTAAGTCGAGATGGAAACTTTGTTCGATAGAATGGACTATGAGTATTTATCGAGATTGGTTAACGAGGAGTATCCAAACGTGTTTTCGATGCGGAGCATTGCACTGGCTATTATTTGCGACATCGGTATAGTTGTACGAAGGTTCGTTGAAGGTCTTCTTCGAGAAGTTGGCAAATCGTTTGGGAAATATGCCTTTCCACGCACGATTTTCTGTAACGTAAGTGCAAACTGGAATTTATTTTCGTATTTAGACCGCAACCAACCAAAGCAAGAGATTATACACGTATGCTGACGGGAATAATCGTTCGCGTGAAATGATCGAGATCGTAATTTGTTTCGGAAACGGTATAATAAAAGTGCCAGACGAGTAGGAGAGAAATAATCGTACGTAGAATAAGCAATTTATCGATTCGTGTAACAATTCAGAGCATATTAAAGAAGTTAATATGTAGCTAGACAGAGATAAGACTCACTGTTAAGTACATCGATTGTCTCTTAGGCTATCAATAGATATAGCGCTAAATTATTTCATGAACGAATTATGTACGAATTATGATAGTTTCTGATTAGATTATTGCAAATTAGATACGAAATGAAGACCTAACGTTTACGGTTGGAATTTTGTCAATCGACACTAATCATAGTGTTAGATCATACACACGTACGTATTTACTTTGGATGTTTTACTCTTGGGAAAATCGATCCGAGTTGTATAAGTCGCATTGATATTTCAGACCGTTTGGATTTTTATCCGGTACAATACGATATAGACTATAATAACTATTTATTTCGTATGTAAATTTAACGTAATAAAATTGAAGTTCGAAAAACGACAACTCCTTTTATTTAATTTTCATTGCGTCAGAATTTTTCGATCACACTTTTACTTTGTGAAAATCTATAACTTCTTCACCAAGATGCAATCTATTAACTTTCAAATAAGTAGGTCACGATAGCCAATTCCTATTAGAGAGAAATTATAAGATACCTGGCAGCAATGTTAGATACAGACATTAAATAGGCAATTACAATCATAATTCTTAATTTAAAGTGTAATTGTAGCTAGTTGAAATAAATGTGTTAACAGGTATTTAAACATGGGAAGAGGTGTTCAATTAAAAAGGTATCCTTACTTTTGAGAAATATAGCGCATTTTTTATAAACATACTTTACATTTAATTTACATACAAAAATATAAATTATAACTATTTAACTGCTACATTTGTCCGCATTGAGATATTGTCACTGGAATTTTTGGTTTATTATTTGGGCCTGTAGGAACATTTTCCACCTTTCTCATAACTAAAAGTCCATCGATAACCCTTCCAAAGACAACATGTTTACCATCCAAGAAATTACACTTTGCACATGTGATAAAAAATTGACAACCATTGGTGTCTTTACCGCTGTTAGCCATGGATAACAATCCAGGCGAATCGTGCTTTAATGTGAAATTTTCATCAGGAAAGGTTCCACCACCATAAATGCTTATAACTCCAGTACCATCACCATTTACAAAATCACCACCCTGGATCATGAAGTCCTTAATAACTCTATGAAATATAGCACCTTTGAAACCCAAAGGTACACCATCTTTTCTGTACTCTCCAGTACAGAAATGTCGAAAATTCTCCGACGTTTTTGGACAAACGTCTTCAAAGAGTTCGAAAATCATTCGTCCGATTTCTGTAGTACCCACAGATACATCAAAGAATACCACCGGATTATTTGGATTTCGAAGTTGAGCTTGAATTTGATTCCAAGTGGGCATATTTGTTTATAATTCAATTAAAAGCTTTAAAAAGTTTTCCCCTTTCAATTTATTGTTTACCACCAAGTTATTAGTTTACTAACACGATGTAGTATCAACATAACCTCTTTAATTTAGGTGTATTCACACTTTGATGTTCGAGGTTAAACAATTCGTTTTGAAAATAGAATTTTCTTTAATTCAATGTGATAAAGTTTAAAAAAAACTTAGTTTTATATAATATCATACACTTTTATCACGTACTCTTTTATGTTACGACAAACGTTCGATGTATTACAAATATTTTCTGTCCGCTGGGTTAGACTGATTACAAATGCAATAGAAACATGTAACGTTAATTATAGGTTAGCATTCAAAAGTTTCAGTTCAAACGAAATTTACAAAATTATCAAGGATTCGAATATATTTCGAGCTTTCATTGAAATATGATAAAAAAAAATTTTTAGATAAAAACCATCATATTTTATAACAAATAAAATCACATGTATAAATAAATTTTTTTCTATATTTAAAAATTTTTTTTAAGTATTAATACTTACTTTTTTGTCGAGTGCTTTTGAGATTTAGTACATAATTATTGAAATCACATAACACGTTGCGTAATAATACAAAATATAATTATAAATTACGATTGTTTACTTCGCAAAATAACGCGCACTTGTATTTCGTTCCGGCAACAACACGTGACAGACTTGGCTCTAAGTTTATATTGGTAAAGCACGCGGTAATACAAATATCAGGGATAAAGGAAAAATTTGCACGTTTCGGTATTAAAGAAAAGCGTCTTAATATAAAATAAATGTAGAAAATAAAATGCACTTTATTTTCTTATTGCACATTCTACATTTGCAATTACATTTTAAATGTCATTTGGCTCAATTATAATTTACGTGTTGTAAAATGATACGTAAATTTCAGACCAAATATTTCGCAAAACTGCATCAAAGCAGAACTATATAACTTCAAGATTGTTTTTTACGATATGTTTTTTTTTTTAATCTTCAAGACAACCAGTAATGTGCTTTACATAATATATAAATCTGCATCTATATTTTATTTCAAAAGATGTACATTATTTCACCACATGTATACTGTATGACCTAAATGTGCAAAAGCATTTTGGAGAAACAAAAACAAATTAATTAAAAATGTATAAATATCATTGAAATTCCCTGATTTTTTTTTTTCATCAGTGCATTTATAACACACATAGAAAATTGGTGCTTTACTACTACTATTGGAAACAATACTTAAATAGTTATATTTAGTACTTTTTTTCTTCCAAGAACATAAGAAATGTTCAAATTTGTTATTTTCTACATAGCCACATTAATAGCATAATAATATCACAAACTGGGATAGTGATAAAGTAACAATAATTATATGTGAATTTTAACGTGTTCCATCAACACATTTTTATCATTAAAATCTTCTCCACAAATACCACAGACTAATTCCTCTCCATCATCACTTTCTTGTTGATGATATTGCACAACCTGTATTACAGCTGTTTGGGATGCTCCCTCTTGTATTAAGGATTCCTGTCTAATTTCACTGTGATCTTTCATATCTTGATTTTGCCTATTTGAATGATGAGTTACCATATCCATAGGCAAATCGTTATTACTTATTTGTGCAATTTGACTGGAAAAATTTTCATGGTTCTGAGGATTGGGCAATGTCAGAACAGGCAATGATTCATTCTGTTTCGATATTAAATGTAAAGTATTAGTTTGTTTTGACGTTTGTATTAAATGCATTGTAGTTATTTCATTATGACTGGCTGTAGGGTGAAGTGCACTTCCTTGTTGCTCTGTAGAGACTATATGAGTTGTATTGTTCTGTTTATCCATAGCAATCATATTTAATGGATCTCTATGATCACGATTAGCTTGTGAAATATGCATATTTTCATCTTGTTTCTCATCAACTAATAGTTGTACATTTTCAGATTTAAGTTCAGATATTGCAATATAATTTTCATTACGTTTCTCTGTAGTGACTACAAGGAAAGTATTATTTTGTTTATCATCTAAAAGTTGTTGGTCATCTGATTTATCTGCTTTAGTAATAGATAAAAGGGCTTCAGTTTCTTCTGACTTAGGAATTACGCGACTTCCAGTGTCCTGTTTTAACTGTAAACTTGTACTTGCAGTTGTTTTTGTTTTTTTTTTAACTGGCTTGGTTTTTGGTGCATTATTATTTTTAGCCTTTGCTTCTGCTATCATCTGGTCTGAATGTTTAACAATATGTGCACATAGTTCATCCCGATCTTGATTTAAAGCACCGCATATGGGACATGAGAAAGGTGGTCCAGTTACTTCAGTTTCATTTTTCCCTGCAGCATGAACCCATCGAACATGTTCTCTTAGAACAACTTTTTGATTAAATGCTCTTGAACACAGAGGGCAAACATGAGGTCTTTCTCCTGTGTGAATACGTTCATGTTTTCTTAGAGTTCCACCATCTCTAAATGCTTTCCAACAAAATTTACAACCATATGGTCTCTCTCCAGTATGAGTTCTATGATGTATCAAATATCCCTGTCTCGATGAAAAAGTTTTGGAACATGTATCACAATGAAAATGTGCAGGACTTCCAGCATGTGTTCTACCATGTTCCCAGAGTCCTTGACGCGATACAAAACTCTTACCACATTCTGAACAAGTAAACGGAGTATCACCAGGATGTGCTGATAATCTGTGTTCATCCAATTGATTTTGTTTTTCAAACTGAGATCCACATACCTCGCAGGAATGTGTCTTCTTTCTATGAATCCATTGGTGTCTGAACATCTTTTGTTTAGTAGTAAATTTTTTGCCACATTCAGAACATGCATGTTTACCCCATTTATTATTAGGTGTACCTTGTTCTACGTTATTCTGCATTAACTTTTTTGCACAAGTCGTTTGATGAGTTGCTAAATGATTACCATCTTGAAATTGTTTATCACAATATTCACATTCAATTGGCATGTTCCAATTTTTAGATGCATGTATTTTCTCATGTGATACCAGTGCAGTTGCACGAGAAAAACTAATTCCACAATGTCTACAAGTATGTTGTTTTGTACCATTTGTTTCAACTTCTACATAATTCTTCCTATTCTCACTATTATATGGTAAACTTTCAACTTTTACCATTGTATCAGTATTATTAAACGAGTTTATCGAAAGATTGTATTGTTGACTGACTTGATTATTTATATTATTTTGTTGGGTATATTCAAATTGTGTTACTTCTCCATTTGGCATTACAGTAAATTCGTGTAAAGTATCTATCTTTTCTTCAGGGTTAGATATTGTATTAACTGCTGATTGTTCATTCTGAAAATTATAAGATGGAACTGTCCACTGAACTGTATCGTAATTTTGTACAGTTTGTACAGATGAAGATGGCACTTGATTGTTTTGCGTTTCTGTCATATTTTCAGGCCATTTTCTGAATGTTTCCTCTGATTGTGACACGTTATTACCCTGTGATTGCATAATGGCACGTCCAGCAACATATGTATGAATTTTCATATGATTAGATAAACTAGAAGGCCTCTGAAAATCTGCTCCACATATGGTGCACTTGTGAGGTCTTTCTACCTGATGTACTTGTAACATATGATATCTTAAATTGTTTTTCGAACGAAACAAGTTACCACAAGTTCTGCAGGCATGTGGACGATCTACCTGATGACAAACTATATGATTATTTAAATCTATTTTTCTTTCAAATCTTTCTCCACAAGTAACACAAGATAATTTATTGGCAGAACAAGTAGTATGATGCTTTGACAATTCAGCTTGCGTATAAAGGTTTCCACAATCTGAGCAAGATACTTTTTTATCCTCAAAACAAGGATACATGCCTCCAAGTTGTCGGAGAGCTTCCACAGCCATTGATTCATCATCTCCAGATGTGTATTGCTGCTGTTCTTCTTGTTTAATGTATATAGGATATACTACACGATTTTCATCTTCCTCGTCGGAATGTTCTGCTAAAATTTCAACTGCAACCTGTGCTTCTGAGATGCCAGAATTAACATCCGTAACAGATACTTCGGTGAGTCCTTCTTGAAGAACACATTCGTCTACTGGTTCGCATATTTCTTCATGCGATATAATATTATCTTGCATACCATCATGTACCCCTGAGAGGGGAAATGTAACATACTGCTCATTTTCATGTGCTTCCATTATGTAGTATTTTTGCAAAATACTAACGGATAATAATAAATGAAATTTTTATGGACCTAGTTTCACCTCATGTCAAGTTAGGTACTGTCACCACTAATAACCAAGCGGTATTTATCAATGTGTATAAGCGCATTACAAACAATTATATTATTCACATTCCACTGTTACGATTATTTGTGGACATTATTATTACAAAAATACAATGCGTGTTTTTTTCTTTTGCACTGTAATTCAATATGATGTATTGTCGAATTTTATCTTTATTGATTACAAATGAAATTTATTTATTGTAATTTTATAGTGTATAAGTTATCTATGTAACTGTACGTTTAATAATATATTTTATCACCCGTGATATATTTGTTATGTAAATTTGTAAATTCACCATTCGAATGATGGTATAACAAGGTTATTTGCACAGGAGTGCAGCAAATCGTGCGCCACCTGAAGTTGACGGCGTTCTATGCGCAATGCCCAAGTTTTAATTTTTATATTTTAAAGAGGCCAATGAACCATATTTACAAGTCTCTAAGAATCTATTCTAATAGAATATTGCACTTACCTGTTTATGATACGTTTACATTATTCGATGAATTCTCCGTAAATAAGTACAATTTTTCTTGACAAATAATCTCGCACATGAAAATGAATCTCAATGTTATTAACGTCTCACTCATACTTCAATAATCTGAAATCTGATTTGGGTGTATAAAACGTGTATCTTTTCATTATATTTTTATTACAAAAGTTATGTGCTTTTTATAAATTAAGAGTAATTTAAGTAAATACTACGTTACACTTTCGACTAAAAATTTATACGTATTTGCAACGCAAAAATATATTTTTAATATAGCGTTATAAAACTATTAATATATAATGTGCAGTTAAATACATTATAAATAAAACGACGATAATTGGCGTGAAATGACGAAGACGAATAGATATATATGTATATATAATTGCGTTTCTATTCGTATGAAAATTAACATTTATTTTGGTAGAAATGGTTTGTAAGTCTAGTCTTAACGATATATAATACTTTGATTATATTAAATATTTGATTGAACATAATGTATGTGTATATACAAATTGTAAACTAAAGATCATTAGAAATTTACATCCCAACCGGAAAGATCTACCGGTATTGGGTCGTAGTTACGAGAAAATTTATCGAAATTTCTCATATCCAGATGACTCTTTACCTGTAATCAAATCAGATAATAAGATTGGTTATCAAGAATCTACGTTGGCGATCTTTTATTTACCGTCGGTACAATAGGGGATGCCATTTTTCGAGCTCGTAAGTCTCGCCAATTGAAATGTTTGAACCACCTTAAATTAATTTAAGGAATAAATAAACAGCGCTAATAAATGTATTTTATAACTTCGTTAATAAGTACCTGTGATCATAAATATCGTTAAAATTCTGCCGCGAATAACCGAGTCTTTCAATTGGGTTATCTTGCAGCAGAGATTTGATAAAACATTTTGCCGAGGTTTTTAAAGTAGATGGAAGATATGTATCATTGAATCCTTGAATAATCTTCGAATACATCTCTATCTCGTTCCTATCTTGAAAAGGTGTCCGATCCGTTAATACTTCATACGTGATAATTCCAAGCGACCAATAATCGATAGCCCTTCGACAATAAGAAATAATCAGTTACTCGAACTTACTCGATCTAAAACTGAGAAAAATATTTAACTGAACACGGAAATGCGTACTGATTGTAATGTTTACTTTGAACCATTTCTGGAGCCAAATATTCTGGTGTACCCATAAAAGTATGCGTCTTGTAAGGACCGATAAGTTTAGTAAACCCGAAGTCAGTCTGTAAAAGAATTTTAATCAACGAACGGATTTATTAATATTCGTTGGCGTTGCAGATAAAAGCTGAAAAGAAAATAGGAAAACTTGCAAGCTTAGCATAGCCCTGGCTATCGATCACGACATTCTCGGGTTTTAGGTCTCTATAGATGATACCCAACGAATGGATGTGCTGGAGGCCTTCTGCGATACAAGCGACGATGAATTGACTCGTCGAATTGTCGAATTTACCATTTCTATTCAAGGCCGTTCTTAAATCTCCGCCCAAACATACTTCCATTAAGAAATAAAGGTATCTCTTGTCTTTGAAGGTTCTGTAGAGTCTACAAAGAGCGAGGATTCCTTACAATTTTAATACATATAATTTTAATACATGCACACCGCGTTGTAGTTCAAAGATGAATTTTGCTAAATTCCACGCGGTATGATTTATCATAAATATTTACAAACCGGGAAATGATCATCTGATCGAACTTTCCTTTTTCTTAGTCTTAAATTTCCACCTTTACAATTTCTACGCAAAAATTTGCCGCAGGCAATTAGGATAGGTGCTGTTAACTTACTTGCAGACGAACGACGAATTACACAGTTTCAAGTTATTCTTCTCATTGAATATCATTTTTTGCAAACCATGAGTTGTGATTATGTGCTTGGTCACCTTCTTCCTGGCAAAGCTAACGTTAGGCATCGATTTTACGGTGACTAATTCCACTCTGCCGTAGGCACCGGTCCCAATTGTTCCCTCGCACTCGATGTCAGATAACGACAGGTTCTTGAACGTATCCTCCCAATTATCCGGTTCGTTCTGTTTCTGATGCTGCTGCCAATTCTTGTTCCTAATCAGCTCTAGTCCACCCAGATGATTCAAAAATTCTCTAACATAAAAGACACGTTACATTTAGATAGGAAAACGCGAGCGAGCTGTTGGAAAAAGTTTTAATACGTTAAATTTACGTTTTCTTGATCGCATAACACTCTGCACCAGGTGGCATCGCAATAACGTTCACCTGCCGACGAGATGCGTTAGAGTTATACAGTGCTTTCTCACCGAAGTAGTCACCCTTTTCGAGGATCGACAGCTCCTCTTCCGTACCGTTCGGCTTATTCTTCGTGATCCGTGCTCTACCAGCGGTTAAAATATAGAACTTATCCCCTTCGTCTTGCTCTCGGCACACGTACGTATTCGACGGGAAAAATTCCTTAAACGGCACGAGAAATACTTTGAATCTCAGTTATCGTAATTTCAACTTACACGTTACACGTACCACCATTATCAGGTCGCATATCTTCACGAGGGACTCCTCCGAAAAATCTTTGAATATCTCAATGTCACGAAGAACTTTTACACTATGATTCAACGATTCCTCGTTCGATTTCATCATTATCACCTGGAACGTGTTCCTGTCTAGTACCCAAACCTTTCCATTCGAGGTTGCTGAGGAAACAAACGAGAGTGCCTGATTAGCTGGAAGAAATTTTTAACGCGGAAGGTTTTAATCGTGTTAGTACCATCGATGGAAGAGAGTCTCTTGGTGTCGTACAATAAAGCAAACTCTCCGAAAGCGACACCGGGTCCGAAGCTTCCATAATACGTTTTGCCCACGTAAATGTCGAACGTACCCTCCTCCACGACGTACAGATGCCGTCCTGTCACATTTGGTCACGGTCAGTTTGCAAACGGCTAATATTTCGGGATTTCTCGAAATATTTATCGAAATGCCACTCACCGATTTCACCTTCGTAGATGAGTCGCGTATTGAACTTCACGTCCTGCGGGTACATCGCCAGGATGAGCTTCTCCATTCGCAGTTGGTCCAAATCGCAGAGGAACTTGTTGGCCAGAATCGCGTCTTTGATCAGTTTTTTCGTTCTACAAGTCACGCGAATAAGAAACGTGAATTTATCGAAATTGGAGGTGAACATCGCGGGGATAGCTGAAAGTTGTTAGTTCACTTTTCGTCTTTCGGATGCTCGACGAATCGTGGATCGGCGGAAACGTTCACGTCGCCAAGGATACCGCGTTTCCTGTGCTGGGACAAACTTCGGTAATACGTGTCGGATTTGGATCGACCAGCTGGATCGATGCTGATGCCCTTTCGGAAGCATTTGTTCAAGCACAGTATGCACATGCAAAACTCCCACGGCCCCATCCTTTCGATTAGATCTTAACAAACTTAAAATCCAATTCACCGAATGTAACCGATACGAGTTAAACACGGATCGATATTCTCTACGGTACGCCTGTAAAACGAACTGCAAAACGCTAAGAATAATAGCGAACAACTGGTAGCGATAGATTAGTGTATATCGATCTTATCTCGGATGAACGTCATGGTCATGCATTTTTCTCTCGCGAGCTAGTTATCAGGATATTCTTTGCTGATTGATTTTATGATTCACGCTTATCTGACGTGAAAATGATCGGAAAGGCTTAATTAGCAATGAGGACGAAGCAGGTGAATGGGTGTGTAGAATCAGTACAACATTAGCAACTCGTGTATAAATTTATTATTAACCGATAACGCTAAAATTATCATAGCTACAAGTATCGTAGAGTATCTTCCATTCTTTAATCGTTTCGCGAGACCTGAATGCTCGCAATACAAGTCGTTGCTTAGTTAGAATTTAATCGTAAGAAGTTAGATTAGTTAGCGGGGATATATCGAAGAAGTTTCGAATGCAAGAAGTATGAATAACAAAACTATTTGTTTAGCCAAGTCGATTAGATATAACGATAATTCTCTCGCAATCGTCTTACTTTCATTGTATTTCATAATTCTTATCGTTCAATTAATGGATAAATCATGTGAAGTTGATTATTCGATTTTTCCTTCTTAGAAGTCCTTGTCCCATCCAGAGAGTTCGTCCGGTGGAATGTTGCGATCTGGCGGGTATCTTTCGAAGTTCCTCGTGTCGAGCATATTTTGTACCTGCGGGTTTTCACGAAACAGGAAAAAAATGTTAGTTTCTTCTTTGGAACGAGCGTAAACATCGCGTTTCAATATCTGATCGCTAAATGAACGTAAATTTCACGTACTGTCGGAACGATTGGTGCGGGTAGACTTAGCTTTTGCAAGGCGGTCCAATTGAATCCATGGAACCATCTGTAAGAACACGGTTAGCTCGCGTGAAAGTGTCGGGAAAATTTCATTTTCGAATAAATACCCAGTCGTAGAAGACTTACTTGTGATTTCGAATGTCCTGAATGCCGTTCTTTTGATAACCGAGACGCTCGGAGGGACTTAGGCGAACCAACTTTCTGATCAAGCAGCTCGCGTTCTTGTTAATAGAATTAGGTATCCCGACTACCTCGATACCCTTTACAATCTTATTATAGATGGTCATGTGATCGGATCCACGGAAAGGTGGCTTGCCGATGAGCAACTCGTGAACCAGAATTCCAAGAGCCCAGTAATCCACCGCCCTTGAAATTAATTTAATTCGTCGTCACCTTTACTTTTTCTCTATTCGATTTAGCGCATCGTTTATTCGATGCCTTATTGCTATTATATCTCCTTTATTTACCTATCGTGTCCTTTGTTTAAGATGATCTCTGGTGCCACATACTCGGGTGTCCCGGCGAAGGTCCACGTCTTCGACGGCCCGATTTTTTTGCTGAAACCGAAGTCGACCTGAAAAAGTTCGCAAAATCCCGTTTGATCAACGAAGAAAAGAAAGCAGAGAAGAGGATATATTTTTTTTATGTTATTGTTCAACATCCGCGATATTAGAACACGTATAGTCTTTTTTCTTGTTTTGTTATTTACACTGTCGATCTTACCAGTTTCAAATATCCACGGGTATCCAGCATAAGATTCTCTGGTTTTAGATCCCGATAGACGATGTTCATCGAATGCAGATGATTAAGGGCCTCCACTACGCATCCGATCATGAACTGCGCAGTCGCGTCGTTGAAGAATCTTCTCCTTTGGAGAGTTGTCCATACGTCTCCGCCTAGACAGACTTCCATCAGGAAGTACACGTACTTCCGGTCCTTGAACGTCTGATAAAGCCTAAGTCGGAGAGGCAAAAATTATTTTTCATCATAAAAAGAAGCAAGAAAGTTGCATTTTATCGACGTAAACTCGATCGGTATCGACCTGCAGATGAATGGAGAATCGCAGGCCTGCATGATGTGCTTCTCGTTCATCACGTGCTCCTGTTGCTGTTGCTCGACCATCATCTTCTTTTTCAGCCTTTTCAACGCGAAGCTCTTTTGCGTGTCGGATTTCAGGGTAACCAGATCGACCCGTCCGAATCCACCGACTCCCAGGGTGCCTATGGTCTCCAAATCGTTCAGGGTCACCTTGGAGTACTCGTTGGACCATTTCTTCAACGTCAGAGATCGTTTCTGATTCTCGTACTCCGCCAGCCAGTCCTTGTTCCGTATCTCGTCAAGATCGCCCAGGTAATTGAGGAACGATCTGAAGTTTCATTCAATTTTACAGCGGGAAATATGTCTCGCGAGGAATTTAAGGTCTGTTATAACGAATAAAACTCACTGTCGATCCAGCGTCAAACATTCGACGCCAGGAGCCAGAGCAATGGCGTTGGCGTGTCGTCGATTTTCACCGTCGTCGTCGTAAAGCGCTATTTCTCCGAAGTACTGGCCCTTTCCAAGCACCACCAACTCCTCTTCGCCGCCGTCTTTGGTGTTCTTGGTGATCCTTACGTTCCCACCGCTAATTATGTAGAACTTGTCACCCTTCTCTCCTTGTCGAACTATCACCGCCCCGGCAGGGAAGAATTCCTGTCGAAAACGTTTCACCTTTGTCAGTTTCAGGATCGAGCGAACGCGGAGGACGATTATCAGACATGCAAGACGCATTCACCATGCGGAGAAGATCAGAGATCTTAGCAAGAAGGTGTTTTCTAGGCTCCGGCAGCTTTTGGAGAACGGAAACTTGCTGGAGAAACCGAACGTTCGCTTCCAGCCTCTCCTGGGCAGACTTCATCATCACGGTGATGAAGACGGATCGGTCGAGCACCCATACTTTCCCTCCTTTCTTTACTGCAGGTCAAACGCGACACGTTTCAGGTAAGAATTACGTTGCTCGCTAATTATTTCCGCTAATTATTTCCGCTAATTATTACACGACCGCTATTTACCGCTGATAGAGCGAAGTCTTTTCGTATTGTACAATAGAGCGATCTCGCCGAACGCGATGCCGGGACCAAAGCTCCTCTGGAACTCGTGGCCCTCGTAGATGTCGAACTCGCCTTCCGCGGAGACGTACAGGTGCGACCCTGAAATGTTAGTTGAAAAATAAACGTAGAAAAAAGCGGATACATCGAAATGAAACGAGAAAGGAACGATATGAGTTTACCTATATCTCCTTCTCGGATCACCAAGGTACCCGGTGGTATCTGTTTCGGGTACATGGCCGAAACCAGCACTTCCACCTCCTCCTCTTCGAGGTTGCCGAGGAATTCATTCTCCAAAATGGCCCTCTTAATCTGTCGCCTACTCCTGTAACACACGAAGCGCGCTTTTCGGTATATCACTCTTCTGAATTTTGGCATCGATTCATTCGATTATGCGTTGTTTCTTAAATTACTTAGGGTCTTTCTCGTAAACAGGAGCCGGTGCAGAGGGTGGCGTGGGTGGCCTGCCGATGATACCCCCTCTGGGGTTCCCCGGTTGGTCCGAGCCATCCGAGGTCTTGGCGTCCTCTTGCTCGTCCTCGTGGTGCGTCGGAAGATGATTGTTCTGCTGTCGTGGTGGCGATGGTGCCCTGGCTTTTCCGGTGCTGTGTACCGGTGGTCCTAACCCGTTAGACACCGTGCCACCGATCACAGAGCGTATCTAGATCGAAGCGAGAATTTTTTAAAAATTTGTTTCAACAGATTAATCCTTCGACGTCTTATCTCCGCCGTTTGCGCATTTTTTAGCCCAATTTTCGCGCTTTGTAGCGGTTTATCTATCAAATATCTCCTCGCTGTTAAGAAAGCGAAACTTAAGAGAACAGACGTGTTTGTTTTAGCGTTCCTGGACTTCCATCGATGATTCTCGAGAAATTTATACTCCACCGACGCGTTAATCGATGGTGAACTCGCTTAGTCGAATAACTCGTGTAATTTGACACTCACCACGCCACGATTCTGATCGGAATCATCGGAATGCCTGTAGCTGGTCACCACCGGGGCTGTCGCACTTTCGTTCTGCAAACGAAGATATATCAGGAAGTTGGTAGAGGTATTCTAGGATGCTGGATTGCTTACACTGGCTACGCTGCTCGGCTCGTTGGCAAGATTGATGTTGCCACTCTGTCCTAGGACACTTCGAAAGCACGGAAAGCACGAGAACCTCATCATACTATCATCGTCCAAAACATGTCGGAAGCACACTCTCTTGACTCCTGCAAAGCAAAACGGTCCTCCTCTTAGTTTCGCGGCAAGATATTCGTTTCCTCGCCGATCGACGCGCTGATCGAGGGAGCTGTTCTATCTGGTTCGAATTCCGCCCTGACGTTCGTCGAGATAACGTCACTTATCGTTCCCGCAAACGCCGTTTACAAGAAAATCGCCGCGGCGTGCGTCGTCCTTCGGATATCGCGAATTTTTGCCCGCCGACGCCTCCGTTTTCCCGACGATCACTTACCAGCGACACGTTCGTTCGAGAAACGTTCGAGAAACGCTGGAGAATCGTTCGAGCAAGCAGCCAATTACTCACGTTCGTTTCCTTCGCGCGATTATCCGGTCTCTATCGTGGTGATCGTCCGCGCCAGTAGAAGCCACTGTTAGACAAAAAGTTCTTACGTGAAAAATTCACGAGCACGTGGCACGCTCGCCTCAGCTGGTCACATGCTTATGC
This sequence comes from Euglossa dilemma, assembly GCA_002201625.1. Lineage (NCBI taxonomy): Eukaryota > Metazoa > Arthropoda > Insecta > Hymenoptera > Apidae > Euglossa > Euglossa dilemma. The sequence goes on from NIJG01000161.1 coordinate 3,239,657, forward strand.
TAATGATGTTCGATGCGTGATATATCGTCCGCTGACGTCACGATATATTAGCACATTCTCGCAATGTGGATATTCATGTTTCCTCGCGCGATCGTCGCTCATTTCGAGGCATCCTCTGCTGGGAACTTTCCGCGTCCATGTCGATCCGATTCCATCGAGGACCGCCGTGATGTCTTATCGATTCGGCGGATCGGTCGTCCAGTTGTAAATTCAGAAAATTCCTTCGCGTAATTAGCTATTTTTGGATCGCAGCGATAATCCGCGAATCGGAGGTCGAGATTAACAAAGGTTTAACCGGCGTTATCGCGGTCTTAACGATATCGCGATCATTTTGCTCATCTCTGTTCGACGTGGCGAGCTCGGTCAGCGGAAAAGTTGCATACCTGTGAAAAATTCAACGAGCTCCTCTGTGGTCAGGAGGGACCAGGTGATCGGCCTTTGATTCAGTGCAGCGGGAAAGTTCGAGGAATGGACGCGACGGATCGATCGAGGTCCTTAGAATCCGGAAGTTCCGGTGTCTGATAATTAGAATTAACACGGAAGTAACTCGAAACCAAACGATCTGTTGGCAAGGTAGGTTGAAACGGTAACGTAGCCTCGTTACAGAGACCGACATCCGTTCGCGCGATATTAAGAGTGCGATAAGGCTGTTTGATTAGTCACGAGGATCTGCCTAAACGTTATTTATACCGTGTTTGCCGAGCACGTGCTTCCGATGCGGATTCGCGACCACTTTCAACATCACTCCCGGGGAACCAGGCTATTTACGATCTCCAGCCTGCAATTTGGCCGATCAATTAGCGGCGGTCACGTGCCGGGGCATCGCGAATGTGCCAGAGTTCGCGACAGCTCGGAATCGCGAATAAATTTCGACTTCCCCGTCGTAAATCAGAGCGAGATGAGCTGGAAAGCGGCGTCCACTCGGAAACCCGACGAGATCGACGTGGGAAGCCGGGAAACAAAGCGAAACGAAAGAGATTAGCATCGAAAGTCCGCGGCTAACTGACGCGAGTGCTCGTAACGCTCCGAAACGATCGGCGAAGCAACGAGCCGCTGGAAAATCGTCTTTTTCCGTCGCAGATTCGATCTCACTCCGCCGCGTTCGTTTCGTTTCGTTTCGCCGAGTGCTTCCTGCCTCGTTAAACGTCGCGCTGCCAATTCCAAGGACTTTTCTTTCCTTTCCCATTTCCCACACCCTGGTCCGTCCGTTTTTCTCTTTTCTCTTTCGTTTCTTCTTACGCAACCGCGAGGACGCGTTCCGCCACGAGCACGCGCTCATCGGCGTTTCGTAATTTTTCTTGCACAATGCTCGGACGAATGTCACTCGGCGAACGCGCGGAATGAGAAGCATGCGACCCATAGATCGCGATCTAAACGCACGTCCGAGTAATTCCAGGTATTTTTTATTTCTATGCCATCGGGCTTTTATTTTTCTCGGAGAACTCGAGGATCGAGACTCGTCTCGTCGATGGACGTTGCTCGAGAAGTCGGATGTTAACCCGTTTTTGTCCGAATTGTATAGTTTCATGAGAAATTACGATAGATTAATTAATTAACGATAGATATATTATAATATATTAGGAATAGATAGCGACGGATGTTGACCCGTTGTTGTTTAAACTATATCTTTACGTGAGAAATTACGATAGATTAATCGATTAATCGTTGTACACGAACAGATAGCGACGGAATGACGGAATGTACTAATTCGAGCTTCTGGAAATCGGAGTATCGAGAAAAAATGGGTTAATTGGAATGGCAGATATTTTGCGATATTGTCTAAGCTCTTGTTCGGCGAAAAGTTGATATCTGCGTCGAGACGTAACGTTAAACCCTGGACGGAAAATCGTAATACTCGGTGCTATACAGATGTTAGAGTAGCTGGTGCAAATATTGATAGAAATGAGTAAACAAGAGTGGAACGAGAAGCGTTAGCAATGGGTTTTATGCTAGGTCCCATGTTGACAGTATCGTAACGGCGAGAACTTTTCAGCCTCCCAAGTTCATCGTTGTTAATACCTTTAATTCCTCTTTGTTTTCCGCTTCGAATCGAGTGCATTATCTCGCTACCGTTCCAAGGGATTTTCCACGGCAACTGTAACGGTGCACGTGTTTTTCACCGTTTGCATCACGAGAGATAATTTCGAACAAATTCTACGAAACTTTTTCTCCTCGATTCCTCGAACCGATTCTTCGAGAGCTGCTCCTCGCCTCGTTCCACTCGATTCGCGCGGGAATGATAAATATTTCATGTCCATATATGCACGATCATTTCCGCTACTTCATTTACAACGCGATGTCGTTAGCGATATATTTTACAACGCAACATCGAAAAATCGAGCAGTATCGTAATTTTCTTTCTCGTCGAATGATAAACTCTCGTCGCAAATAACAGCTTTATCGTTGGAGCTGCTAGGCGAATCGCGATGACTGATTCGATGCTCTTTGTACTCGCAATTACTACAAACGTGCAACTGCTATTACAAAATTAATACAGACTTTTATTCTCGTATGCTGAAATTTTAATAATAATAATTTCGAAATCGAGTCGTACCAGGTGGTCGTGCTGTTTCAACGATTGTTAATTAAATACGTCGCGTTTAGACACGAATTACAGGCAGTTCCGCCGCTAACAAACATCGCGCGTAATTACCATACACGCACAACCTGCTCGCTCGCAAACGCGCGTGTCAGCCCGCGAAATTGAAACGGTTCGCGTGAACGAAACACGGGACAAACGAATGCCGTGTCTTAATTACGTTCCGCGTTTAATCAACCGCGACGCGGAGCGTAATTAACTCGAGCATAATCGTCGCACGCGTGCTCCACCGTGCGTTATTTCCTCTCAAGACGTCATCCGCCATTCGCTCCCGCTCTCGTTAAACACTCCTCGGTTATTTTTACCTTCCGCCAATATTTTCGCCCCCTTATCGCGTTTCATTCTCCTTTAATCGCCCTGTTTGCCGTGTCACCCAGTCGTTTTATTGCGGTCGAATTTACACCGGAGCGACAGAAATGGCGGAGCGCGAACGCTTCGCGAAAAATCCTCCTGCAACGCGTCCATCTCTTTCGTCTTCTCGTTTTTTGACCACGGTACCACGATTTTGTAAAAATAGCCAGGTATCGAAAGAAATATATTCCGTCGTCGGCACAACTGATTAACGGAGTAACATGATTATGCTTTTATTTATTCTTAACCGTTTCTTCGGCGAATTCGAAGTTACGGTTTCGAGCTTAGATCAACGTCGATCGGTAGTGATCCTTGAGGAATTTATAATCTTCAAGGACGAATTGAGAAGCATAACGAGCAGACTCCCGACGATTATACATTATCCACGATTCCACGAAGGAATTTATAAGAATTATTTCCGATAGAAATAATACGAAAAAAGAAATATCGGTGTTTAAGAAATAGAAACATTTCTCGCGTGTATTTACGTCGACACTTTTCCTCGCTCGTCGAATCGATTGTTTATATATTGATCTCTTGACAGAGTGGATCTGCCAACGCGTTAAAACGTCTCTGAGAAGCTCGCTAGCGTCGAGTTTCAACAATTTCACTTGCGACCTCGCTATGCCACGGTGTGATACATTAAAATGCACGCGTAAAACATGCGCAACGAAATTACCTAACTGGCGGCAATATTTGTTTCCAGCGATGTTACGCCAGACAGAAATGCGGAAATCTTATCTGTGAGTCGACGTTGCTCTTATTAGGACTGCAATCGTACTGCGAGATATTATCGGCCGGGAAATTTATCTGAAGACCGATGTGATTTCCGTTGATCGATTAGATATCGAGATAAACCCGGGCTCCGAGAGTGGGGTTCGTCCTTTTCGAGGAAATTGCCTCGATTTCACGGATATTTTCACTCGAATAGAAACCGCGGACGCGCGGTGTTCACGTCGAACACCTTCGCCACTCACCTTTCCTGTTCGACGTGGAAGACGTGATCGAGGAAGAACGGGAACCTCGTCGCGAAACGAAAGGGGGCCCGCGAAATTCCTTTTCGACGACCGAGGGGACGACGAAAAACGGTTTTCAGAGGAACGATGAGCTGCACTCGGCGAATTCGCGCATAAAACTGATGTCTCAAGTTCGACAAAGACGCAGAAATCTTATCTAGCAGATAACAAAGAGACACAGTGTCAACAGACAGGTACACACACGGCCGTGCCTTATCTAACGAGTCCTATTCTCTTTTCATTAATAAGGTCGGCTTGCCGGCTTCTTCTTTCGAGAAGGTTGCGGATTATCGTGATATTTGAAAATTCCAGAAGGTTCCAAGAAATCTCTGTACAGAGACCGACGTTTGTTTAGCATATTTCTCGTTTCCGTTTACTTTCCGATCGGACGCTATCGCGAAGAAGGAATGCACGTGCAACGTTTCATTTTCTCGCGCATCCTCGAAGGTTCGTGCGAAAAAATCGGCCTCGAAACGGCGATTTCGAGCGATTTCCTTTCGTTACCCGGTATTTTTTGCATGGATAATGCTCCACGATCCACCGGATTTCCTAACCGCGATTACCTTACACGCGATAACGATTTCGACATTTTCGAATCTAGGTTTCGAGGACTTGCCGAAAATTTATAAACAACCGTTCACGGATACGGTCCCGTTGGTAAGCTCGGCAGAGTAAAAGCGATCGGCGATTAATTTATCAGTCGCTTGTAAACGCGACGTTAGATTACCACGACAGAGAGAGAGAGAGAGAGAGAGGGAGAGAGAGAGAGAGAGAGA
>NIJG01000161.1:3244422-3309535 GCA_002201625.1 Euglossa dilemma
TTGCACGATAAATAAAATTACAAACGATAGGAACGGAGATAGCTATCGCGAGTGAGAAATTTACATAAGTAAATCGGCGGGAATACGACGATTTAACGAATTCCGTGGTTGCTTATGCGCTCTTCCACGACCTCGTGCACGAACGGGGTTTTTTCTTCTATTCCGCTGCTTATCGCCGAAGCGACGATTCCTTATCGCTCAGGCCCGTTTGCCTTTATCGTCTCGCATCTATCCGACGTCCCTTTTTTCTTCTATCCCTTTTTTCACCCGCGTTTCCCGTCCTTCTTCGAACCAGAAGCCGCTGTTTCCGAGGTGATAACCGCGGCGCGTCGAACGGAAGCGATCATCGTGGATCGCGAGATCTCGGTTTTAAAAAGCACTACTCCGTTGGTCATGGTGAAACTTACGGCAACCCGTCCACGATGGGTCATCGGCCAGGTTAAGGCATTCGTGCTCCATTTCGTCCAGCGACCCGATGTCACGATACACGAACAGATATCACTCCATATCGAGCAAGTCGAATGCGATGGCCAACAACGAATTTCACGAGTCACGTGAACCGGGTATGCTCCGAATCTGCGATCTAATCTCTGTCGAAATCGCGGCAGAAGAGCCGTTACACGACCGACAAACAGGTAAACAAGCTGGAATGGCGCGTACTCACGTCTGAAAGGTAGTCTGGCCCCTGATGGAACTTGGTCCTGGGAGAACGCGGTTTCACGGTCCGGTTCATAGAACTCCGGCACGCCGGTTCACAGACAGGCCACTTTCCAGATTCATTGTCCGTTACCAGCCACGATCACGCGTGCATCGATTATTCACGATAATTAGAAAGCCTACGCGAGACTCACAGGCGACAGCGCGCTTTCATTTTCCGCGCCTGTCCGTTCCCTTGGTCTCTTCGGGGATCCAACCTCGATCAACGTGTCCGAGGATAGTCTGTTGTCATATAACTCGGAGAACGGGCAGATTCGCGATGAGATATTCGGACGAACGAGTCTTCTCCGACATCGCGTTTCGGTCGGAGACGTTGGGCGCGGTTGAGGCGAGTCGCGATCGCAGGGAAATCGCAGAGAAGTCGAAGAGAAGTCGAAGGGAAGTCGAAGTCGAGGGGAAATCGAAGAGAAGTCGATGAGGAGTCGATAGGAAATTGAAAAGAAGTCAATGGAAAGTCAAAGAGAAGTCAAAGGAAAGTCAAAGGGAAGTCAAAAGGAAATCGAAGAAAAGTCAATGGAAAGTCAAAGGGAAGTGAAAGGGAAATCGTAGAGAAGTGGATGGAAAGTGAAAGGGAAATCGAAAAGAAGTGGATGGAAAGTCGAAGAGAAGTGAAAGGGAAATCGAAGATAAACGTAAAAATAATTTAAAGAGAAGAGCTCGAGAGACTTTCGCTGGCGGAGTCGCGGTGTTATTGACAGCCCGGTCTCAATGCCACTAGCTGAAATATAGGCGTTCGTTTGGAATTGCCGGAAGACGGTGGGGGGTATCGGTAATTATTATCATTTGGCACCTTATCCAAGCGTGATACACGCGGACTGTTAACGATGACGATTGCGTATTCGGGTACACGTGGATCGGTCACGATCGATGGTCGATGTGTCTCGAGAAAGTACATTTCCATCACACTGGTTCGATCTGATCGGAAGATAGGTCGGAGATCGAGCTTTGGTTACCGCGATAGGTAGATTCTTTCCCCTTGTTCTCGTTCTAAGTATGCGTAACGAGTTGTCAGTGATAAGAATGTTTGTGGGACAAACGAGGTGGGGATAGTTAAACGCTTGTTTAAGCAGCGAGTGCGTGCTGCAAGTATTTTTTATTTTTAACTTTCAATCTATTCGCTGTTTACATACAGGGCGTCCCACGGATCGTTAAGAACAAATTTTCAAGCACTTGCGATAATGTGACAAACACATGTTTGAAACAAAAGTCACTCTGTTTTCCGTGTTCTATACGATCCCGAAAAAGGAATTTAAAAACTATATTTCTTTTCGAAAATTTTGAAGGTGTACTTCGTTTTTTCAAATGGAACTTTATATTTTTGATTTAATACCGATGCAGCTTATATCTGGCCAAATTCAACGACTTAGTTTATTATGACCTTCCGTGGTTGTGGAGGCACAAAAATAAAAAATTGATAAAAAATGTAGAAATTATCGAATTTATTATTAATATTAAATTTATAGCGTTAATAACAAATTGCTCGTAACGTAAATAAATGATAAAAGTGCAAAAATTAATAAACTATTGGCTATAACAGCAAAAGAATTGATAATTAATGGAATCCGTAACGTTGGAAAGTTTCCGACGATTTTCGGTCATCGAGGGGTATATAAACGGCAACGCGTGGGTACTCGAGTCAGTTGTCAGTCAGACCTCGGCAGTGTAACATCAAAGTTTTCACGTGTTGGGAGATTGTGTACACCACAGTGAGACTGGGTTGGGTGGTAAAGATAATTTATACTTTTTTCCATTTTATTAATAATCGTAATAGAGATCAGAAATTTTTAATCGACCTTATCATAACGCTGCATAAATAAAAGAAGAAATCTGCCATTAATCTTTTCGAAAAATAAATTCAATATATCCCCTAATGCAACCATTATACCGCATAAATGTCTTCCATGAGTAAGACAAGGATAGAAGATCAAGCGACAACGGTCAGCGCCATCTATGATTTTAGGCCGCAAGTTTGTGCTCCGCTAGCTCCATCTATGATTTTGGGCTGCAAGTTTGTGCTCCGCTAGCGCCATCTATGATTTTATCTCGCAAGTTTGTGCTCCGCTAGCGCCATCTATGATTTTATCCCGTAAGTTTGTGCTCCGCCAGCGCCATCTATGATTTTCTCTCGCAAGTTTGTGCTCCGCTAGCGACATCTATGATTTTATCTCGCAAGTTTGTGCTCCGCTAACGACATCTATGATTTTGAGCCAGAAGTTTGTGCTCTGTTAGTTTCAATAAAAAATCATAGATGGTGCTAACGGAGCACAAACTTCCGTCTCCAAATCATAGATGGCGCTAACGAAGCATAAACCCGCTCTGTTAGTTCCGATAATAAATCATAGATGACGCTAACGGAGTACAACCTTCCGACTACAAATCATAGATGGCGTTAACGGAGCACAAACCTGCTCCGTTAGTTCTAAGAAAAGTTCATAGATGGCGCTAACAGAGCACAAACTTCCGACTCAAAATCATAGATGGCGCTAGCGGAGTACAAACCTGCTCCGTTAGTTCTAGTAAAAGTTCATAGATGGCGCTAACGGAGCACAAACTTCCGACTGAAAATCATAGATGTCGCTAACGGAGGACAAACTTGCGGCCTAAAGTCATAGATGGCGCTGACCGTTATCGCTCGATTTTCTATCCTTGTCTATCGTATTGAAGGTATTAGCGCGGTATTACCGGTTGCATTAAGAACATAAGTTTATATTTGGATACGATAATTGCAGGTTTCTACTTGTATTTATGTAGCGCGATGATAATGTTGATAGAAAATAAATTTAACATCAAGGACTGAATAACGATATATCGTTGATAGTATATAGTATATATCTATGATTTAATAAATTTATGATTAATAAATTTTGAATAACAAATTACTTAAGGCATAAATGAAATTTATAAATCATTACACTGATTGTTAATAACAAATTGTTCCCAATGTGAACTCATAAGAGAAGTGAAATAATTAACAAATTGTAGACTATTAAGGCGATTAATTTTTTCATTTTCTTTCGCAGATTGTTGGATGTAAGCTCTATTGAACTTGGTACTTGGATTACTGTAGTACTGGAGTACTTGGATATGATAGCTATGGCACAATCGAACCTGGAGAAGCAAGCAATGGCTGCATGGCTATAAAATCTTGTATATAACAAATTCCTGTCGTGTGAAGAATTTTCTGTAAAACTGCAAGAATACGGTTTATGTAAGTAGATTGTAAGCCTTGTATATAAGAGTACTATTGTATTTGCAACGTTGATAAATTATATAACATTATCATATTTATGTAATTTGTATGTGTTAAGAGGTTTCAATAAATAATTAACAAAAAGAAACGAATTTTTTATTTAAGCAACCTATTCCACAATTCTTATACGTCGATTCCCTGAAAATTCTAAAATTCCAAGAAATTACGTTATTTCTAAGAAATCCTTTCGATAGTACTTTTACGAACACTGAGTAAAATTTCGCTCCATTTTGCGATTTTGTATCAGGAGAACATAACACGAAAGGAGGTATTTCGGTGGTCAATACTTTTCCCGCCACAGCCAAGAAATTCTTGGAAATGACGTCATTTCCGAGAATTCTCTTGGACAATACATTCGCGGCCCTCGAGTAAAATTTTTGGCCGATTTTGTGATTTTGTATCAGGAGAACATAACATGACAGGAGGTATCCGATCTGGTCAATACTTTTCCCGCCACCGCTGAGAAATTCCGAGAAATGACGTCATTTCCAAGAATTCCCGTGGACAATACTTTTGCGGACGTAGCGTGAACCACTTGGCCAATTTTACGACTTTGTATCAGGATAACATAACATGACAGGAGGTCGCTCGCCGGCCACTTCTCGGAAATTACGCCATGTCAAAGAATTCTCGCTAGTTCCAAGAAGTGACGTCATTTCCAAGAATTATTGAGACAACTGTTTTGCACCCTGCGTAAAATTTTTGGTCATTTTTGCGACTTTGTATCAGGATAACATAACATGACAGGAGGTCGATAGTTCCAAGAAGTGACGTCATTTCCAAGAATTCTTGGGACAATACTTTTGCACCCTGCGTAAAATTTTTGGCCATTTTCGCGACTTTGTATCAGGATAACATAACATGACAGGAGGTCGACAGTTCCAAGAAGTGACGTCATTTCCAAGAATTCTTGGGACAATACTTTTGCGCCCTGCGTAAAATTTTTGGCCATTTTCGCGACTTTGTATCAGGATAACATAACATGACAGGAGGTCGACAGTTCCAAGAAATGACGTCATTTCCAAGAATTCTTGGGACAATTCTTTTGCACCCTGACGTAAAATTTTTGGCCTATTTTGCGATTTTGTATCAGGATAACATAACATGACAGGAGGTCGACAGTTCCAAGAAGTGACGTCACTTCCAGGAATTTTTGAGACAATTGTTTTGCACCCTGAGTAAAATTTTTGGCCTATTTTGCGATTTTGTATCAGGATAACATAACATGACAGGAGGTTGCTCATCGGCCACTTCTCGGAAATGACGTCATTTTCAAGAATTTTCGCTAGATCCAAGAAGTGACGTCATTTCCAAGAATTCTTGGGATAATTCTTTTGCACTCTGACATAAAATTTTTGGCCATTTTCGCGACTTTGTATCAGGATAACATAACATGACAGGAGGTCGTCAGTTCCAAGAAATGACGTCACTTCCAGGAATTCTCTTCAATTCTTGGAAATGATTTTATTTTATTTTTCTTACGTTTTTTACTTACCTTACTGTCCTTACTTACCTTTTCTTCCTACTTACCTTATTGTCCTTACTTACCTTTTCTTCTTACTTACCTTACTGTCCTTATTTAGTTGATTTTAATTTATATATTGCTTTCTAACGTCTAACTTATAACTAACTTATATCATTTATGTGTAATTTATAACTAATTTATAACTAACTTGTAGCTAACTTACATAATTTATGTGTAATNTTACCTTACTGTCCTTATTTAGTTGATTTTAATTTATATATTGCTTTCTAACGTCTAACTTATAACTAACTTATATCATTTATGTGTAATTTATAGATAGATTTTAACACAAATACGCTACAAGTTCAATTAATATCCAATAATTTATTATTAACGATACAAATTTGACATTAATAATAAATTTGTACAATAATATCAAGTAAAACGTATACTGTGTTATCTGAAAAAAACTTGCTCTTGAAACTTATTCTTGAAAATGATTTTTTTATAGGATGAACGAGATCTGTCTCAGATCGATCAACGATCGCTTTAATGTATCTCGGTGGTATTTACAAAAATATTTCAGGTATTCCTATCGCTACATATCCTACGATTATCGTCCGTATCAAAAATAAATACTTTATGATCGAACATAGTAGATACGTTCGTCTATCCCAGTCTTTCGATTGTATCCGCATTATCTTTCTTCCTCGATTAGCCTGTCTCTCCTCAACAATCTACTCGATTCTCCTCGTTGGACTTCAGCATATTCGCGAAGAATCCACCTTTCCTTTGCACGAGATCCAACGGTGAACCGTCCTCGACGACCTTCCCGTCGTGGAACACGATCACTCGATCGCAGCCCAGTAACGCGGACACCCGGTGCTGAAAACCGAGGCAACGATGACGTTTAACAGGAAACGAACCCGTTATTTCTTTCGCGAAGACACGTAGTGTGTGTGTGGAAGGTACGTTACCGCGATAGCAATCACCGTCTTGTTCCTAAACGCGGTCGAGACCGCTTTCAAGAGGCTCTTCTCGGTGACAGCGTCGAGCGCGCTGGTTGCTTCGTCGAGGACCACGATCGAGGACTTCCGGAGGATCGCCCGAGCCATACAAAGCAGCTGCAGCTGACCGGAAGAGAAGTTCTCGCCACCTTCTTTCACCTCGAAGTCTGTTTCAAAGAATTTCGCGCGTGTGTAGCTCGATCGAGATATTAAATGTTTAGAGAGACGATTTATCGATAAATATTGCCGATAAGCGAACGTATTATTTACGGAAAGTCACGTACCGAGACCTTCGGGGTGAGAGGCTACCGTGTCTTTGATTTGCGCCACTTCCAAAGCGTTCCAGAGTTCATGGTCCACGTGTTCCGACAGAGGATCCAAATTTTCTCTGCAGAAAATTCCAGAGATATGTTTTACAGTTTTTGAGGGACGTTGTTTATGATACTAACGAGGAGAGCTCCAGATATAACCCTGATTGATTTAACGCTAGAACTACCGATCTATGATAAGAATTTAAACGAAAATGAATAACTACGAACAATTGTGTTTCGATTCGAATCAAAGTAGACGAAAATTTTGTCTAAAGGCCAATTTTATGAAGAACAGGTAAGAATATACATATTGAGCGTACTTTGTACATATATACAAATACTTAGTATAAATAAAATTGGCCGATCATCTGCCTCTAAAATTCGAGTCACGTCACGAGTCTATCGCGCTGTCGAATTTACTTAAAACTCATTAAAATCGGTTATTTCTGAGGCAATTATAGGAAGATTCAACTGCAGAGTACCTAATGGTACCACTGAACATGATCACGTCCTGAGGAATGGCGGAAAGTCTCGATCGAAGGACTTCCAAGGAAACTTGACGAACGTCTATTCCATCGATTGATATTCGTCCTTGGGTGATGTCCAATAATCGAAACAGTGACATCACCGTCGAAGACTTGCCACTTCCGGTCCTCCCACAGATTCCAATCTGCGTACAATATTCAATGAAAACCTAGAATCCTTTAATCGATAAACAATTCTTTCGCGATTCTTACCTTCTGACCTGCTGGAATTCTCAATGAAAGGTTCGAAATAACTGGCTCCCTTTGCGAAGCGTATCTCAGGCAGACGTTTTCGAAGATAATTTCACCTCGATTAGGCCAATTGTCAGGTACGTGGAAGACTGCAAAACGAAGGATAATTAGTTCGACTTTCGTATAATTACATTAAGTCGTTGGAAAGTCACTTCGCTTTTTCCCAACAGAGGACCTAATTGTATTTTTCACAGCCAACTTCACACTTCAGCCGCATAAAAAAAAAGAAGGAAAAGACTTTTTGGATGACCTAATGTAACATCGCAAGGTTGAAGATAAAGGTACCGATTTTTTGGTAGTTCTCGACAGGGGCGTATCTGTAAGTGGAGATCCGAGCTACGCTTCCGAAATATATCTCGGTCTCCGCGGTGAATTTCACCACCCAATTCAAGTAAATTGGCACAAGCAGGGTGTAATTGATCGCTAGGCCGACTAGAGCAGGCGTAACGCGATCTGGGTACAATTGCGCAGATATTAAAGCTGCCAGCGTCGCGGAGCCCACTATCACAGCACCCAGATAGTCCTAAAAATTAATTACACCGAAGTTAATACGGTTCAATGCTAGACTAGTTATGGTAATTCTTACAAGACAACTTACCAGAGCGATACCCAACCACCGACTGCTGGAATTCAGAAGTAGGAACGCGTTCGTGTTAGAGTCTAGGCATTTCATTGCCTCTTCCATGAAGCGATTCTCTTGCTTCGAAGCTCTCAACGTTGCTAGTCCGTATAGAGTTTCAGAGAAATGCGTTGTGATCGGCCATCTTGTACTGGAGACGAACAGTTAAGAAATTTTAACACGGAAGATTCAGAAAATGGAAATTTATATTAATAAAAGAGCGTAGGAAAGATTGTCGAGGGATTAAATAATTTTTGGAGAATTATATAATATGGAAAGAGTGTAGGAAAGTTTGTCGAGGGATTAAATAATTTTTGGAGAGTTATGTAATATCGAAGGTGCGTAGTAAAGTTCGTGAAGGGATTAAATAATTTTTGGAAAGTTATATAATATCGAAAGAGTGTATCAAAGTTTGTCGAGGTACTAAATAATTTTTGGAGAGTTATATAATATCGAAAGAGCGTAGCAAAGTTTGTCGACGGATTAAATAATTTTTGGACAGCTATATAATATCGAAAGAGTGTAGCAAAGTTTGTCAAGAGATTAAATAATTCACGGATATGTAGGTCCAAAGAGATTATCAAAAAAATTTACAAAGAAAACTAGAGAATTAAAAACTTTTTCAAGCATTACGAAGATTCAAGGATTGCTGAAAGATAGCATAAGAGACACAAAGGTATCGCACCTGCCGTCTAATCTTTGCAAATGTTTAGCACTGCGTCTATAGAATCTTTGGACAAGATAATAAGCAGCGCACGTGGGTATAGCAGCGATGAAAAACCAGGGTGAGATGATAACGTTCACTATCATCGCGGAGCCGCAAAGTAGGACAAAGAATGTCAGCCTTTGGATCGACATGGATATTTTCTGCAAAAGAAATCGCGAAATCACGCTTCGTATAACCGCCTATTTTTTTATTTTTTATCTTGTTTTCACCTTGTCGATGACTCCTGTGTCGGCGCTGAACCTGTTCAGAATTTTTCCAACAGGATTGCAATCGAAGAAGGACATTGGCACTCTGAGAAGCCTGGACACGGCTTCCTCGTGCAATTTCTTCCTTGCCCTGGCACCTGTCCACTGACCAGTCGCATTGCACACGAAAGACGAGAGTATGAAGACGATGGAAAGGACGATGTAGACTTTGAAGTAGAACACGGTCTGAAATAATCGGTTCATTATCTACAATTTCCGATATTTTAAATACTTTTGTGTCATAAATAGGCCGTGCAACGATGGCATCAGGGTTTACAGAGATCTTTTAGACCTCAAAGACCTTCGGGAGTCTAGTTTACATTTTATATATTTACATTGTAACTTTTCTGGCTGAGATTCACGGTGTCCTCGTCTGTCCACTGACTCAGCCAGAGATCGATGTAAACTCGCAGAGTCTGGCAGAAAATGGCTACTCCTATGTAAATTAGACCTGGTATCCAACCTCCTGCCTTTGCATAGTCGCAGAAGATCATTCTAGTGACTATTCCGCTTGAATCCTCGTACTGTGGGTCTCCATCTTGGTCGTCGGTATCACAGTCTTTTGAAAATAAAAAAAAAGGAGAAGGAAAATTTTCGTGTTCTTTCTTGATATATTTTGTAGTTGTTTTCCATAATATATAGTATACTAACCGATATCAGCCTCATCGGATTCGTTAGTTCCTTTGGATTCCGTCGAGAGCAATCGCTTGACGGGAAAATTATCATTATCCTGATCTTGACTAGTTCTAGACGAATAAGGATTTATAAAGAACAGATGTTGTGTTTTATTTATAATATTAATTTATTTTCTCGTACTTTTTAACGTTATACTGCATTTGTCTGTTGGAGTTAGAGGGTATCAATCTTCGCAGGACGCCTTTGTCTCTGTTTAACGATATTTCGTCAGGATGCGGGCTAATGATCCTGGAACACGTATGTATTAATAATAATAAAATAACGAATTAGTTAGAATTTTAAAATAATTGTTCAATCTACCCGCCAGAGAATAATTGTCTCAACACGTTGCTTCGTTGTCCAGTATCAATTGTATTATTTCTTTTCCTGAGATCAAAAAATTCTTAATAACGATATATATTCATCGTGGAGGAATAATTTACAGGACGATTTACTTACCTTGGAACAACGTATTGGCTTTCAAGGATCGTCGGAGTGCTGCTCTGTCGCAGAACAGGCGGTGGCTGTCTCTGAGGCTGAAGACTAGTCGACCTGACTGCGTTCCGATGCAATTTCACTCGTTTCTTCCCAACATTCCATTCTTCCGTGGGCACTGGCAGGTCTGTCAGATCGTGGGCCAAGTATCTCGATCCAGACAGGGTCGTCCTTCGCATCCTCAACGGTACGAAAGTCGGAGGATTCTGGATAATCCAAATTATCCGAGATCAGAAAATAATAAATAGGATAAAAAATTAAACGACCTATCAAATGCGATAGAAAACGATCTAATAAAGAGACCAAGGGATCTACCACGTGAGCATCATGGTCAGTGACCCACGACCCATCGCTAGGCCGTTTGTTCTTCGCGTTGATGCCGATCCTGGACACCAGTTTTATCAAAGACCATCTGTCCTTGGCTGTCCTGTGAGCGCGTCCTTCGTTTCCTCTGGTCTCGGTTTTCCTCCACTCGGTTGCCAATTCCGGATCGGAATCCTCGATCGCTGATTTCGTTCCGACTGCTCGAATTCGGCATCCGTCCATAACGATGACCTTGTTTCGAAATAATTTATTATCCCCTTAAAAGATCAATTTTTTAACGCTACATCGACTGACGTACTTGATGAGCTGTGGACAATAGTTCCAGTCGATGAGTAACCATAATCACAGTGCGTCCGCTTCTGAGTAACAACTTCCGAACTCCTTGATCAAAAATCTGTTGTCCTACTTGGTGATCCAATGCGGACAATGGATCATCCTGGAAATATCGCTATTTAAATAAATTTTCAACTTATCACTAGAACTACCGACCCTACAGTGAGTATCTAAATATATTTTTCACGAATGAAGATAATTGTAGTGAACGAGGAAAATTAATAATTGTGTTTCGATCTGAATCAACGTAGGCAAAAATTTATTCGAATGCAGTTTTTATGTTCTCAGAAATTCTAAACATAAAATATCCGAAAAGAATCATTTTGACCCCTTTGGTAGCTCTAGTATTAATCAGCAATGGTTGCGTCGCGTTTCGATTAAGCTGACCATTATTATAACATCCGCGTCGCTGTAGAGGGCTCTGGCTATGGTCACCCTCTGCTTCTGGCCACCGCTCAGATTGATCCCCTTTTCACCAATCCGCGTGAAATCTCGACCCGGAAGAATGTCCACGTCCGGCTGCAAGGCGCAAGCCTTCAACACGCTTCTGTACTTCCTCAGCTTGAACGGAGACCCGAAGAGGATGTTCTCTCTGAGAGTGGTGTTCTGGAGCCAGGGTCTCTGAGCCACGTACGCCACCTTCGAGTCTCTGCTTCGCAACGCTTTATTTATAATCGAAGCAGGAAGAGAAGATTCTAAATACTAAAGGAATCTCTACTCACTTAGCCCACTCGATCGACCCCACTGTTCTTTGGATCTCTCCCAACATTCCTAGTAACAAAGAAGTCTTTCCACTTCCTGTCTTCCCGACGATTAAAGTCAGCTGACCTAAGAGTCACGTTCGGATTCACAGTTAGAGGATTTACATTATCCGTTACTATAATTAAATACGCGAATTACCACGCGGGAAGCTAAGATCGGCTACGGAGAGCAGACTCTCCTCCGTGCCGCAAGAAAATCCGCAGCCCTTCATTTTAAGCACCGGAACTTCCGGGTCTTTCTCGAAAACCGTGTCCACCGAGGAGTGTATGTCCAAGGTATAGTCCTTCAAGCCGCAGGATTGTCTATCCTCCTCATCCTCTTTGATGTTGTCCAGCGAGCCGAAAGTGGGCGTGTTGTGCGTCTTCATGGTCTCCACCTCCGATAGGTTTCAGTTTAAACGAATTATTCTACCGTGAAATATACGTGAAAACGCACTCAAAGACACTCACGGTGCTTTCATCCGCAGAATCGGTCTGCGACGATGCAGCGACTTCCGATTTGTCGTCGCAATTAGGCAAAACGTTGTCGATCTCCGGAAGTTGAAGAAACTCCTCTATTCTGGTCGTGGAGATCTGAACGAGATTTCGTATTAAGATAACGTATCGAATGGGATGAAAATTCGAGTTTTCTCACCATGGCGTTGATGACGATGGGTATCATAACGGGAAAAATGAGGAGAGGCACGGTGAGCTGCGAGAAGAGAGCCAGGCTAGCGAAAACGTTGCCGGGCTCGAGACTTCGGTCTTCCAGCCAAAAGTAAGCGGCAAAAGTGAAAAGTGTCGTCAGGACCGACGAAGCATGAGTAAGAAAGTCTAATTGCGAATAATTGATTTCTCAGTTTAAATCTCGCTTTATCCCGATAGACCGACGTGTCGAAAATAATTAGTAAAAGTCGGGCTTACTGATCAGGGTCCAGTAGAAAGAATCTTTGTCGAGCATCTTCAGCTCGTCGTCTCTCGTTCTTCTTATTTTCTCCTCGAATATATTCTCCCAGGCTCTGAGCTTCACCAGCCTCATCCCTTGAAAGATCTCGTTGACTAAGCGTAGCCTGGCATCGCTGCTCTTCTAAAATTGAAATTTCTCCTGCCTTTAAGAAAGCAAAACGCACCGATGATTGCACTGATGCCCAATTTCGTGTAGAGAAGGAAAATTATCGCGGCGATCTAGAAAGAATATTTATGACGTAATTAGANCCTGGCATCGCTGCTCTTCTAAAATTGAAATTTCTCCTGCCTTTAAGAAAGGTTGCTCGATTATATCGGCTATTCAAAGAAATTACAAATATTAACCTACAGCGACCAACTTGGAATTCTCCGACATCTTCTTTCCGAGGATTAATTGCAGCGGCGTCACTATTAATATGCAGCAAAACGCACCGATGATTGCACTGATGCCCAATTTCGTGTAGAGAAGGAAAATTATCGCGGCGATCTAGAAAGAATATTTATGACGTAATTAGAATTAATTAGAATTAATTAGAATTAATTAAAATTAATTAGAATCAATTGGAATTAGTTAGAGAATGCCTGATTTATTATTTTACCTTCAATGGAATTGCCCACGTGTAATGTCCAATCCAGAAGAAGCTCATCAGATTGTAGACGTCCTCTGATATGAGGTTGGTTAAGGTTCCGATGTCAGCTGATTGCTGACACTTATTCTGTTCCTTCTCCTTGTCCGATGGGCCATCCTCTTCGTCGATGCTCCACGAGCACAAACGCAAAGCCTTATCGTACAACAGCGCCTGCAATTTTCAGTCAATTGTGCCCGTGGTCTTCGATGGTTGCTATTTTCGAGTTTCAAGAGTACCTGAAGAGCAGTCTTCAAGCGGATTCCTTCAACGCAAAGGATGTGAGTGGAAGTCTGGCTCAGAGTGCTCTGCAGCAGAGAGAAGAAGAACACCAGAAGGCCCAGAAAATAGCCGTTTTGCAAGATTTCAGGAAACGTCATGGCAGTCTGAAATATATTATACAGCATCTGGTAAGATGCACTTTAATCGAGATAAAGTATTCTTCGACGAAACGATATCTCGTAGTTTCTCTTACGAATATCCTTTGTTATATTCTTAATCGAAATAATTGTATACCACAGCGTTTCGACGATTCGTTGTTTCATTTTGGGAGACAGAGACGTAATCCAGGATTTTGGAAATAGACATTGGTCCCACGAGAGTTGTAGCATCTCCCAGCAATTTCAACAACCCTCCAATAGCAAACGGGCACCATATCTTTTTCCAAAAGCAACGCCAGAGAGACAGCTTCTCATTTCTCCTCTATAAACAAAGACGGTTATTCTAAATCACCGAAATTTTCTCTTAGCAATTTATTCCCTTCCGATTCTTTAGAATTATTCTTTCAAAAGCACGAATTTATTCAAACCCACCGAGTAACTCTTAAAATAAATTTCTACTTTTCCTCTTCCTAGCGGAATTAATTAATCTTTCTCACGAACGGCTGGATCAGCGTTATTTAATCTCTCTCTGGACGTTCTTTAAAATTACCCTGTGCTCCTCGTAGACCCTTCGAAACTTATCGAACTGGCGTCTAGTGGTCTCTTCCTCGGGAAGTTGCCCAAGGTCCTGGTTATCCAGGGGCGTGCCGTATCCCTTGGACAGCAGGTCGATCACCCAATGGAAGGTGATCCTGTGGAGGAACGGCGCCTCTGCGTGTTTGTACACCGTTCTTCCACACAGCCCTCGTCCGATCAAGTGGCCTCTCCTCCTCCTCGTCTAGACACCGATGAACATCGTAGTTGACTTATTCGAGGCGGCCTGCTAAGACGCGGGTTATTTGCATGCTTCGGGCCTCTTGTTTTTACTGGGTCAAGGAGCCGGCGTGCACACGCGAAATATATTTGGAGCAAACGCAGCAATGGTACACCGCTTTACCTGTTATCGGAAGACCACTTAGGGCTCCAACGCGTCCGTCCTTAACGCTATAGTTAAACGCGCGACACGTCAATCGCCATTCGATTCTACATTCTTTTGCGAGAAGAAGATCGACGCGCGGCCGAGCGGGTGAAAACCGCGAGTAAAGCAAAGCAGAACCGAAAAACACCGGTGAATTTTAATTCCACATCTCCGCGACTGCGGTTATTCTTATTAAAACTCCCGCGATGCATCTTTCAAAGGGAATTTCGGATACGTCGACCGCGATTCGATTCTACCTTCATCGACGAGAAGAAAATCGACGCGGGTCAAAGCCGGTGGAAACCGAGAGTAAAGCAAAGCGGAACCGAAAACCACCGGCGAATTTTAACTCCACATCTCCGCGAGTGCGGTTACTTGTATTAAAATTCTTTCTTAAAAATCTTCCGAAAGCAACTTTGAAATCGCGCAAACGACTATTTCGACCCTCTGCTGGCAAGGGAATATTTTTAGCTCGCCGGCGAAGGCAAGTGGAAGGACAACGTCGGGAGATACCGGTGATAAACCGGCGGGAAGAATCGAAAACGAGAAACTGATCGCGCGAGAGATTTTCGAAATCGAAAGCTACCGGGAAACAGCGACGGAAATAGGAAAATTGTTGTCCGTCATCGAAATACGCGGTGTCGAACGCGCGTGGTTCGCGCAGAGCGGGGTTAAAGTNAGATACCGGTGATAAACCGGCGGGAAGAATCGAAAACGAGAAATCGAAAGCTACCGGGAAACAGCGACGGAAATAGGAAAATTGTTCTCTGTCATCGAAATACGCGGTGTCGAACGCGCGTGGTTCGCGCAGAGCGGGGTTAAAGTTTGCGAATTTTTCCGGATATCGCAACAGGCGCGGCGAGTTTCGCAATATTCGCGGAACTTCTCGCGGCGCGACATTTTATCCGGTTTTCCTAGAAATCGAACGAGGGAATATCGAATGGACGGGGCTATTTCTGCGATCTAGTTTGCCGGATCGAGGAAGAAAAGTTCGTGCTACCACTCGATAAGCTCGGCCGCCTCTCCAGGCTACGATAATAAACATTATTATTCAAACAAGCTGAGTAAATGTAAAACAAATGTTTGCACTCGGTGCCGGGAGTAGCTGGCTCTCCTCGATAAGGTTGTAACGCTGTGTCGCTAATTCGCGGCTCGATGCTTGTCTGTAAGAAGCAACCGGCTTATAAACGGCGCGTTGATAACCTGGCTAGAGCCGGGGCTAGAATGAATTTACTCCTAATTATATGTAGCAGCGTTTCAGAAAACTGGAATTAACATAGTAATTATAGCAGCTAGTACTTACGATGAACTTACCATAAGGTAGATCGTGTACGAGTCCAAAACAGCGAACAGGCCACAGAGAACGGCGGTGATCGCGGTGGTTGCGAATCGAACGTGTTCCAGGGTTAAACCACACCTAATTAGCATCGAAGATAGTTTGAAATTACACTTAGAAAACGGAAATTTATTCCCGGATAATTATTATAATTCATTATCGACATCGATACAAAGAGTTTTTCGAATTCGACGATTCAACGAACCCCTTTGAACCGATCTTTTCGTCCAGATCATTTTTTCCGTGTAAATACGAGTGACGCACTTGACGTGTAAATTTGACTCGTTCGCATCCTGTCTCGAAGTATTTAATGTTCTCGCGAACGAAGGTAAGAAATACTTGTGAAAATTTAAAGTTAATTCAAATGTTCGAAGATACCTGAGATTAATAATTTTCTCGAATTCTTTTCTTAAAGTATATAACACGGGAAAACCTACGCGGTGCGAATGACTCCGATTCACGAGATAGATTTATCGAGAAATCGTTTATCGGGGGTTAATAATTATCGATACTGACCTAGAGAAGTACATGAATTTCCATGCTCGCGATAAGCCGATCGCGGCGAAGATCCCAGCGGAAATGGCGGTGCCGAGACCGTTTCTGACCTCGGTTTCCCTGTGAAGGATCCAACAGCAGATGGTGGCCGCGATCGTGAGGATCGAGGAGCAGGAAACCGACGTGAGCAAGGATTCGCAGAGCTCCAGAAAAAGCGCTGCCAACACTGTCATGCACAGGACTGTCCTCGTCACGTGAAACGGCAGCAAACTGCTGCGATCTCTGCGGCAAACGAATTGGAAAGAAAAACGTGTTTCCCCGGCATAAGACGAGATTTCAATTTCGCGACATCTGTTAATCGGGAGAAATTTAAATATCTCCACCGATCTCGCGATCATGGCTATCATCTTATGTTAAGCTACTTAAATAAAGCGTCGCGACGCGTCACCGATCGGTGTGCATGCTTATTCCCGGTCAATTCATCTTCGACAAACCCCCAATTACAAGGAAACTATCCGCCTGTGAAGAGAGACAGACGAGCGAGCTCGATCCTGCGTTGATCCAGTTTTCACGCACGAAATGGACCCGAGTGGAGTAAAACGCGAAGCAAATCGACCGGCTAATTACCAGGTAATTACCACCTTCGTTAAACGGAAGTCCAAGTTTTCTCGCATCGCCTCCTAGAAATTGATCGACTCCGTTCTCGAACGTTCGACAAATTTATTCCCTCGATCCTGCTCCCGAGGCGGAGGATCTCGTTCGATCTGCCGATCGTTCGCTCCCTTAGGGCACCGGACGGATAATCCCCGGATTAAACGTTCCCTTGAAAAGAACCGACGGAGTTTAAGGAGCCGGCAAGCAATTGCTATTGATTTTCCAGCGAACGAGCAAGGATAAACCCAGCGCCCATCTCATTCGGCTCCATTAAGATTCTTCGAACGTGACGCAGAACGGGAAGGAGAGTGCACGTAGGTGTACGGACACCCTGCAGAAGCACGTGTTATAAATTATTCCGCTAATTAATCCGGGCCTTCTGGCTCCGATCCGTTTAAAACTGCGCAGAGTTGCGAGAAGCGCGGTTAACGGGAACGTTGATATTTTCATTTGGGATTATGGCTGGTAATTTTCTTCCACCTTTTTCGCCTTGCTTCTGCCGAGCGTGCTTTTTACGGTGTAATTTTAGAGGATACCTTTCAGCGGGTACTTCTTTAATGTCTCGCGTAGACGACGGTTAATCTCGCGACGATAACGAGTGAGAAATATTTTTAAACGCGATAGTCGCGCGAAACGGGTTGTTTTTTTTCGGTAATTCATTCGTTAATGAGAGTTGCTAGCAAAGAATATACTTTTGCGATTATGTTTTTCCGTTTTTAGGTTTTTTAATTCATTCGCTTAGAGTCGATAAATATAGGCAACGATTAATCCGTTTTAATAAACGAGGAATATCTCAAGTTTCGTTGCCGGGATATAAGAGGTGTTGGTAGGTTATTGATCCTTTAGTAGAAGCTGCTAGTAGTATATATAAAAGAGATTTAATTATGTCGAAGTAATAATCGCGGAAGATTTTGAATTTTAATAACCGGGCTGAAAAGCTTTCGCCCGAGTTTTTGATCTTTTATTAGGAAGCTACTAGGGCAGGAATATAAATGAGAATTAATTATGCCGAAGCAATGATTAAGGAAGATTTTGGATATTAATATCGAGGCTCGAAAGCTTCTGCAAAGTTGCTCATCTTTTAGTAGAAGTTGCTGGGAAATATATAAGCGGTAATTAATTATATTGGAGTAATAATTGAATAAGATTTGGAATCTTAATATCGAGGCTTAAAAACTTCCGCAAAGTCGTCGATCTTCCGGAAGTTACCGCTGAACGTTTAAACGAAGATTGTATTTCTTTAATTAAAGAACACTTCGAACTTTGGTATCGAAACAAAACTTTTGCCTAATCCTTGCTAAAGAAAGCCTAACCACGAAGAAGTATTAGCAAAGCAGATAAGCGTTACGGGGAAAACGTCAAAATCCGTTATGTTTGTCGCGTTTTTGATTTGTGGCAGCAACAAACAACAACCGAAGCGCACGACATGGAAAACAAATTTCAGTTTCGAAGTAACCAACGTTACTTCCAAGAACAAGCAAGCGTTACGCTTGTTTAACGCGGGCAAATAAACAAGGAAGAAGTTCCGAAGAAGAAAAGCAATCATTCACCTTCCGGTTAATCGGAAATTCGTCGAACGCTTTCAAAATTCCCGAGTCCGCCATCCTCTCGCGGGACTTTTAATTACTTTGGCGAATTTCTCGCCGGAGAAGCGATAAATCGCGTTACAATTCCCCGTACGAGGGGTCAAGCGGAGGCGAAGAAATTAACAGGCCCGATAAACTTTCGCCGCATTAATTGAAGTAAATTGTTCGAATAGAACGGTAACCCCTCTGAATCATGGGACATCCCAAACGTGAAACATTTCGCTTAATTGAAGGTTCTCTCAATTGAACCTAGCTAAGCGAGCGTCTTCTAGCCTCGACGCTAAACCCGTCGCAGCGTAAATCGACTTGGCGATTAAAAATTCAACCTTATCTCTCCGATCGATTTTTCTCCTAATCTACAGGGTGTCTGTATTGCCTATACTCCGAGATGCTTTACATAAATGAAAAACATAAAAAAAAAAATCTTAATTGAACCTAGTCAAGCGAGCGTCTTCTAGCCTCGTCGCAGCTTAAATCGACTTGGCGATTAAAAATTCAACCTCATCTCTCCGATCGAGTTTTCTCCTAATCTACAGGGTGTCTGTATTGCCTATACTCCGAGATACATTACAAAAATGAAACACATAAAAGAAAAAATCTTAATTGGAGGTTCTGTCAATCGAATCTAACCAAACGAGCGTCTTCTAGTTACACTCACTGCAGTTTAAATCGACTTAAAAAATGTTCATTACGAAGGGGGACAGGACGCAGCATAAAATCATCGTCGAAACACGTGTGTCTTTTGTCATAGTCATATTGCCTGGCCGTGTTGTCATCGAACAGCGTATAATCAGCGTCTCGATGCTTCCTTTAACAGCGCTCTTGTCAATATTCTTTTTCCTCCATTTCTTCGCCGTGATATCATCTGACCGGTCGCGATGGGTTTAGCCTCAAGTGCGAATTAAAAATTCGGAACACGTTCTCACGAGGCCGACGACGCATCGCACCTCTGTCCTCGTAAACAGTCGAACGTTATCGTTCGAGCAGCGACATTATCGGCGAGAATATCGGCGAGAATATCGGCGGCCGTGTAGAAATAAAAGCCCGGCGTTATCGGATGTTTCTGTTAAACGATGCAAAAACCCGCGAGATATCCGTCGCTTAGAAAGTCACTTTCGCGCGCTTATAATTGGCCTCATCGATCACTGTAGATCTCTCAATCGATCGCGGAATCGGAATCGGAGTCCCGTGGCAAGCGTTTGTACTCACTTTGGCTGTTTGTTGCACTTGTATCGTAGAACGGCGATTAACGCGAGGAGAATGGCGATGAACGGGACGGAGACGTTGACGAGCTCGACCAGGCACTCCTCCATCGCGTTGTTTTCCGTGAACCGGAAGTACGTGCCGTTCTCCGCTCGCCAGGACCACACCACGCGTCTCCAGGGTTGCGGCAGAACCCGGAGGAACCTGTGCTTCCTGCAGAAGTCCATCTCTTTCGCGTCAGACTGAGGGAGAATCTGGCCACATCGTTCCTAGGTTTTCCCCTAAAAAGTATTCCCCGGCTTGTATTTCTTTCAAGTCTTTTCTTATCCTGGCCTTTTCCGAGCCAAAAGATCGTACCTTGCGAATAATTCTTCGCGACTATGAGCTACCGTGTTAGTTATCTTTACATCTCTGACGCGTGTTCAGTAATTTATTATATCGCCTTGTATATCGCGAGATTCTTATATTATTGGGCCAATACTTATCGCGCGGCAATAAAGAAGTAAAGAAACGACTCGGTGTTTCGAGGAAAAAGAAGAAGAGGAGAGGAGAACACGTAAACGGTTATCTCGCAGTTGTCTCTTCTCTGAACGGAAACTCAAAGTGCTACAGGAAGACTGGTGGAAAGCGACAAACAAACACTTTTAGCCGGGAGATAACTTGTAATTGCCATATCTTCGAGTCTTTAAACAATGTTAAACAAATTCTCCGATCCTTCTGTTGAAATCTTTCGTCGAAATAGTTATTTCCTTTCTCCGACCTGTTATCTTTAACGCTGAAATCCCGATTCCTCGCGGTTCGACATCCATTCGTTAGCCTATCCTATTGCAGCATTGTTCCGAGGTTTGTTAGTTTCTCTAGCCGGTTTATTTAATCCGAGTACGGTACAATACGTTTATTTTGCTTTTGGATAGGAGGTCTACAGTTAGAAACAATTTGCCGAACGCCGGTAGAATGCATTTTGCAAGGACCGCGGGGTAAGAATAGCCCGTTTGTTTTCGTTATTTGCGCCGTGACGTAACGATAGATCGGTCCACAGGAAGCGAGTCCGGCGTCCGGTTTATCGGGTTCCGGTGGTTCGAAGCTTTTTCCACTACGCTATGAAATATCTAAAATATCTCGCACCGGAACGGATCGCGATACGCTGGGAAAAAGCGCGTTCTCGCGTGAAGGCCAGTTAAGCTCGCATTCGACGTGTCTTTTCGCGGAAATAAAAGAGCGCGGTGCTCCGTGGATCGGTAAACTTGCCGATCGCGAATCGAAAATAGACGTTTTAACGACGTCGATGCTCCGCGAAGCAGCCGACGAACGATGTTATCGTTGCCGCGAAGGAAATTTATTGCGATGACATTTAACACTGCGACTACCGACCCGTAACGTGTACCTAAATGCATGGTACTTAAATAAACCTAACTTCAACGGGTAATCTGAATTTTCGCGAATTATGGAAATGGGGAGATATACAGAGAGAGTATCTAAACTGAGTCAAGTGAAGTAATTTATAAAGCACGCAAGTTACGCGGAGAAATGTCTCGAAAGTTGTTTGCTGTTACGAGCGGCACAGTTGATAGCAATAATTAATATACCGTCATTCGGTTTCTTTAGAGATTAACGAATATTTCACCGACGAGGTCTTAGCCAGTTGTCTCTTTCCCGAGGTTGCAAAGCAGGCTTGTCCAAGGCCCGCGAAACACATCCGGAAACAGAAGGTAAGCCCGAGTTGTCGGAATGAGATAAATGAAACTATATATTACACGCAAATCCGCGTATGTGCCGGTAGTTACGAAACAGGTCCATGTTACATGTCCTAATCGAAAACTTAAGGAACAACGTATCACGAATTACGTCCGATTCTTTGGTAATTCTTTCGTAAAATTTTTCGTACCACCGCCGAACGTTAACCACCGCATTTAGCACTGAACACTCGTGGGAAAATCCTTTTGGGAACGCGGGGTCTAATCGAATGAAATTCCGTTTCGCTCGAAGACGAAAGAGAAGGAGACGCTTTTTATCATAGCCGTAACCCAAGGGACGGCAAATTGAATCGCGTTTAACAACGGCCTCGCGGACAGACTTACCCCTTAATGGTTTAAATTAGTATCCAGAGGTTCCGCGGCGGGTTTCGTGTAACGAGTGGCCCATGCAAAGAGTCGATTAGCCCTCACCGAGTCAACGTCCACCGAAACTTCCACGTTCATTCATGTGACCCGGCCAACAGCGAATACCGTTCCTTCCCCGATCCGACGATCTCGCGGCTTATTTGTCAGCGTTCGCCACGCTCTGCCCGCTGTGCTCGCGATGGAAAATGCAAAGAGGGATAGGCGAGTAGCGGGCTCGCGTTTACACGGAAACGTTCTTATCGACGCGTTCATTGAATAAGCGATTAATTGAAATTCACGGTTGCCGGCATAGGCGATATGCTAAGTCCCGAAGTAAAGTAACAACACTTACGTGTCCACAGCCGGAATTCCTCGACGCGGCCCTCGTTACCATAATTTATACGGCCACTCCGTTGCCCCCGCGTTTCTGTTATGCCACCGTTCGACCGATGATTTACGTCCCGTTTCCTCGCGCGGCCTACCGTTTCAGAACCTCCGCTTTCGCGTACCCGAGGCTCGTTAACTTTTCTAACACCTGATCCGATTATTTCCTCCGTTTCGACACGATCTCGTAAGGCTCCAAGATTTCCGGCCCGGTCCTTTCATGGACCTCTTCTCCAGGCGACTGATATTCCGGACGAACGAATATTTACTTTTCTAACGCTTGACTAACTTTTCTAAAACTTGATGCGATTATTTCTATCATTTCGTAAGGTTACGATCCCGTGAGGTTCGAAGATTTCCGGCCCGGTCCTTCCGTGGATCCCTTTTCCGGGCGATTGGTATTCCGGACGAACGAATTTTTACTCTTCTAATACNTGGATCTCTTCTCCAGGCGACTGATATTCCGGACGAATGAATTTTTACTCTTCTAATACCTGACTATCTTTTCTGACACCTGATCCGATTATTTCCACCGTTTCCACGCGATCCCGCAAGACTCGAAGATTTCCGGCCCGGTCCTTCCGTGGCCGCAGATATTTCATAGCTTCAGGCGATTGGTATTCCGAACGAAACGAATTTTTACTTACGTCATCTCGCGAACCGATGACGAATCCGGGCAGACAGATCGGGTACGGTGTCTATCGGATTTTAGAGCTTTCACGGGTCCGTTCGGATCGACGGGTTTTTAAGCCGGTGGTGTTTACTCGATACATGCGTCGACCGGTGGATGTCGAAAGCGGTGAGAGTTGTTCGCGTTATGTAAACTCGGGACGGTATTGATAGAAGGAGTAAACGAAATTTTGGTTCGGTTTAGAGCGAGTTTTATTTATGAAGAGCGGAGGAGTGGGTTCTTCGATGATTTTTGACGACTCCGGTAACAGCGTGCTTCGAACCTGGTACACGTCGTGTAAATAAAGTTCTCCCGATACCGCTATCTTGTACGTAAACAAAGAATTAATATCGCGGCGAATTAATTTCTCTTGAATCTCGCATAAATTAATTTACATCGAATTATCTCTCAATGTCGGATTCAATATTCGTCTTTAAGCGACGAGCATATATTACGAGATTTACCAAAGAATTATTCGATCATTGCGTGCATCGAACCTTTAAATCGCTTTAAAGAAGGGATTCGATACCGTTTGAATTATCATTCCCTCTAATAATGAGAATCAAAGATAAGGAAAATCAAGAAGCGATTCAAGTATTAGTCTGCATACTTTGCAGCCTATGCAACTTTGCAGTCGCGAATGACAAAGAGAAGACTGAATTAAAGTGTTCTTTTTATACCACACTCTTATACATATTAATTTCCATGAATTTTACATCGAGTAATTTTTCAATATCCAAGGCAATACTTGCCATCGACTGAATACGTCACAAAATCTCTCGTGTAATTCATCATCGATACTACAAAAGAATTATTCGATCGTTACATAAACTACCCTCTAAACCATGTAAAAAAATAAAGGAATTCGATAGCCCTTAAATTACTATTTCCCTAACACCTAGAAAAATAATAAATCTACAGTCACGCTACACGAAAAAGCCAAAAAATTAATAAAAAAACAAAATACTGCAAACACTCGTCTATAAAGCCTACAATATAGCGTCACGACGAAGAAAATAGAAGAGAAGTGAAAGAAATATTCCAAATACTAGCGCGTAATAAATTCATAGTCACGGACTCACAAGGAAAGAAAGAAAAGAAAAAAATAGAAAGGAAAAAAGGGAAGAGAAAGTTGAAAAGAATTATCCCAAGTGTAGGAGAGCGCGGACGGTGCGGAGATGACAGGGAGATGAGAAGCGGAAAACGTTGAAGCGTGTGACTTAAGGGCGCACCTCCAACCCGGTATTCATCGGATGCTGGAATCGCAAAGGGCCCGGGAACCACTTGCCGGCCTCGAATCGGTATTCCTGGTCACGCACGTGCGCGTCGGTCGCTCGCGGAGAGGAGCACGCGTGCTTTCCGCTTGACGGTCCGCGGCTTACTGACAGATCACAGGGCCGAATGTCGAACACAGAGAGCGAATAGTAATTCCATGTGCGCGATGAGTCACCGGGGAAAAAAAAGATCCCGGCTCTGCTGGCAGCAAACTCTTCTTTCACCGGAAACGTAAGCCGACCGTCCTAGAAAAGCGAATTCCTCCGGGCCTGCCCTCTTGGCCGCCGCGGTCTTTTTCCATCGCGAGACGCGTCGCGACCCGAGGAATTCAACCGCGTCGAAACTGGCGAGCAAGAGGTCCAACACGAGATTCTGCCAGTTAACCCACCCGGTATCTGTATCTTATCTCGTTTGTTTATTCTAATCCGATGGCGAATTGTTTACCGAACGCGTAAATTTATCCTCTGCTCGTTCTTTCCAGTTACCTTCCAT
Organism: Euglossa dilemma; assembly: GCA_002201625.1. Taxonomy (NCBI): domain Eukaryota; kingdom Metazoa; phylum Arthropoda; class Insecta; order Hymenoptera; family Apidae; genus Euglossa; species Euglossa dilemma. Next base: position 3,269,231 of record NIJG01000161.1, read on the forward strand.
TTCTTCGGAATCTCGATTCGCAGGTGACCTCGCCTCGTTAACGTCTACCAAACCAACTTGGAGGAACAGTGAAGGGAAGAGACGGTGGTGGTTTATTTGAAAAATATTTAATAATAAACATTGACAATATACAGAGAAAATACGCCATAAGAAGTCGCTATGGGAATAATAAGAACCTAACAACTGGTCCAGACTTACAAAATATCATCAAATCAGACAATGATAAAGGTGTTCCGAACGACACCCCGTGTACTCCTATCAGTATTTTGCAACTAAAGTTTCGAGTTGATCGTATTCTTGTTCTCTCGATTTTTTTGTGTTTTTTTTCTTCCGTTTTCTTTTTACCTCGTGTACCTGACGTTTCGTTATATTTAATTCATGTATTTTTTTTTGTTCTTTTTTGCATTTTTTCCTTTCGCTTTTCTGCTTTCCTCTGCTGCGGATTTCACCGATACCTTCTCTCGTCGTCGAATTTCCGTCGCGTGTGAACGTGTTCCGCGGATGCGCGAGTAACGCCCGACTCACCTGCGTTTCCTCGACGCGAATGTCGGCTACGCCTGGTGCTTCGCGGCTTTTATTCGTTTTTTTTTGCTTTTCTTTGAATTTTTCTGTTGTCCCCGAGGTCGATTCGCAGCCGGAAACCGATGGCGGTTCGCACGCGTCTCCCGTTGCGAATCCGTTTACACCGCGAGAGAAGCGAAAAACAGGTGGCATTTATTAGCTTTTATACGATGTTCTCTATTTTGTATTCATCTCTTTCCTCCGTTTCCCTCCTTTATCATTCTCCACGTATTTCCTGCTTTTCCCCCGTTCGTCGAAAAGGTTGCACTACCATCGTTCCTCCCGTTTTCTTTTTTTTCCGTCTCGACCATCGAATCGCGCGCTTCCATTCTCGGATGAAATGGATCAACTTCCGGCTGTTTATCTCTCGCGCCGATTCGACGAGGGCCAAAAGCATCATCACGCTCATTCAGCACACGATACACGGACACATATCGTCTCTGCATATATCACCCATACACTCGCGACTCTAAGAAGATAGACTTATTATCGTAATAACGCCCTAATGTCATGGAACATCCCTTACTTCGTAATTTTTTTTTTCATCATTTTCTTCTTTCTCTCGCTTTTCTTCCCTCCCTTCCCGTCGCGATAATTCGAAAAAAGAAGATGGCCGCGTGTCGCGCCCCGGATCCCGCGCGGTGCCGGCCTCGCGGTTCGTATCGCGCGGCCCCCTCCGGCGAGAGGGGGCCCACCCCAGAGAGGGTTTGTTCCGGGCCCGGGATAAGAGAGCGGAAATGTGCGTTGTCGCGAGCGAGCGCGCGCGAATCGCGACGACGGCCGGCGGAGGATCCGCGAGGACCCGGAGCGGAACGGGCCACCACGCCGCCTAGTACGCTAGGATATGTTGCTCGTAAGATGTGTCGTTTACGTAAGTCATGTAGTCATCTAGATTCACTTTAAAAATCCCGTTTACGGTACTGCCTTTAATAATAATTAGAGTAGAATCATATATTTATATATGTATAACGTTACGGTGCGTATCGATCGTATTGGATTATTTTACAATGCGATTTTATCCCGCTAGCACTCGAGAACGTACGCGGTTTCAACCGAAGAAAACATAATAATGACACGTGGGCACAAAGGGGTGAATATCGAAACGGTGCTACCTGGAGCTTCAAATTCCGCGACTCCGCCTCGCGTTTGGCTAACTTCGATTCTTTTTGTTTTTTTTTTTTTTCATTTTTTGCTTTTTATTCCCGCGATGTGGTACTTTTCCCTTTCTCGCTTTTCTTCCCTTCCAAGTTTCGCCCGGGGCCCCCCTCGAGACATCTCCCGCCCGGAAGCGTCCGCCGCGGTGCGATCGACGAGCGGATTATCGCGAGTATTACAGTTACGCAGTCCATTGGTTTTGTACAATTCGCAGAGAGAGAGGATTCTACGTGCGTTGTTACGCGTCAAGCACTTTAACGAATACGATATAAATTAGTTCTACGAAGAAGACTAGTATCTGCGGTTCTATCCTCGAGACGAGTTCTCGTTTCTTCTAAGAGACTCGGAAACAGATACTACTCTAATCTATTCGTCCCTGGCTACCAGCTAATTTCGTTACAGCTTTGTCTCTGTACAGCAATTCATTCGTTATCCTTGGATCCGCTCGTTCCCTAGTCTCCGAGTAAATACACGGGACGTTTCGAGAAACGGGAAACAAGCTTCGAGTTCGGCACGTGGAAGAGACGAAGCGAGGTTTCTTTAAAGAGTACACGTAACTATTTACAGTCAACTTTCGAATTTCATTCAAAAACACGTATTCGAATCTAAAACGGTCGTCTCGAGTGTCTTTCGCTACGATATATCGTCGAATCACGAATCTTCCCCGTCTCATCCACGCTCGTCCTGACGATTTACAGTTTCGCGAAACGTCCCAAGAGACTCGGGAATGACGAGGCGACAAACTATCGCAACTAAACGATCGAATCGAGTTTGTAATTAGAATATCGTACAATTCGGAGCATACAATACGGTTCGTCGATCGCACGGGACGCGTTTTCCGGCTCTCGCGAGGTCCCCGGGAGTATCTTTGTCGACGATCCTCGGTAAAGAAACGAACAAGCAACCGAAGAAAGGAATCACGGTGGAAAAGGAACGAAAGGAAAGAAAAATAGAGCCCGACGGCGGCCGCGGTGGCCGCGAAGCTGTCGGGGAATCGTGTACGATAGGCCTGCGTACGCAATCGGAGAACACGCTTGAAAAAACGATAAAAGTCCGGAACAAGAGGAGGAATATCGGGGGGAGTTGTGCACTCGTGACGAAGAATAAGACGCGAAGACGATGGGTCTCGCCTAGATTTGAGCTTGACTTACGCTAGCCACTAGTTGTAATAGCCTACCGATAAAGGTATCGATTACGAGTAAGTATAAATTGTAATTACAGTGTACAATATACAGTGATAGATCTTTCTCGCCTAGTTCCCACGCCTGACGCGAGTTCCTCCGCGAACGAGCACCGTCAGAGCGTATCCTTTGTAATATCAATATATCATCTTCGAGCGCACGAGTCTCGGGAGCCTTACGTATATGAAAAACGTGCTCGTCGATAGAGGAACGATCGCGTACAGGCGGTCGAGGTTCGAAGAAGAGGGCTGCCCCCTCGTTTCGGGGAACGTTACTTGCGCTCGAACAGAGAATCTTCGAGAACTTCACTTCCGGTTTTCTCTCTTTCACTCTCATCTCGCCCTTCCACCGGGATGCGAACATTCTCGTATTATCACTAGCATATCTCGCGTTTCTCTCAGCATTCTTCCTTCTTCCCTTCTCTCTCTTTCCTCGCTCGTATAGTTTCTGCTTTAAAATCTACGCTTGTTAATTTAACGTTACAAGAATCAATGAGTATGTTCTGAGTTGTTCGGTTTAGCTCCTAAGACGGGAATGTCCCGTGAATTAATCCTTTTGTGCTCGACGAAATCGATTACAGTCGATCCCTAATCGTAGTATGTTATTTACATGTACTGGCGCTCGCACACGCAAACGAAAATGAGAATATGATCTTCTCGCCGACGGCCACGTTGGTTCACGCTCAGCGAACCGGCCGCCGGCCTCTTTGCCTCTCATCCTAGCCTAAGAGACCTATCCTAACGATAGATTAGAGTTTAAAACGTAACCGACGACAGTCACCTAGCCCTGTCGCGCTATCTATGTAGAAAAAAAGAACAAAAGGAGAATAGAAGTAGAAGAAAAAAAAAAAGAAAAAGAAAGGAAAAGAACATCTTTGTCATATTTGGCTATTTCACACGACTCTTTGTGTTATTTGTTTTCCCCTCGTTATCCATCGCGTTTCATTCTCTTGACCGTTTGTTTCTCGCGTTTTGTCGTTTCCTTTTCTCGCCTGTTTCTCTTTCTGTTTCTCTCTTTCACTCTCAAGTTCATTCACTCGTGGCCACTCGCATTCCTTCTCACTTACGCTCCACGTTGAGTCACGCAACGACTTACCTATATATTTATTTATATATATATTTATATATGTATATATTTATTACGATAAATCTCCACTTAACTAGAACTTTTTTTTGTTTTAACAGGGATTATCACTCACTCGGCTCAATGTGCGTACCATTTCCCTTTCGCATTTCTTCTCTTGCCCCCCCGCCCCCTCTCGGAGTACTCTGTGTTTATGTGTGTCTGTGTTTGCGTGTGAGTCTCTCTTTCTCTCTATCTCTATCTCTCTATTTCTCTTCCTTTCTCGTTTTTATTTTTATCATTCTCTGGTTTACCTTCGCGATTACGTTTCCAAAGAAATAAAGGGAAAAGAAGAACGAAAGTTTCGCGGCCGATTTATCTGATCGATCGAGAAGCGGATACCAAGAGTGAATCAGATCCTGTGATCGAGAACGCGATAGAAACTCGAGGAACTTTAAACTCCAACGACCACGTATGCCTGGTCGTTTGCAATGTAAAGCGAAGGAAGGAGGGTATGCACGCGAGAATAGAGAGAAGTGAAATAAATCTCCGGTGGATAAGGATTAATTATCGGTTGACAAACAATATCGGATGCACCATGCGAGGAACTCGACACTGTGTTCTAAAAATTCCCTCGAAGTTCAGAGGATCAGTCTATTAATTTCGGCGTTCTCGATCACTCGATATCAGCTGCGTTAACAATTTACCCCGACGAATTCCGACGAGTCGCGTCGTAGCTCGCGACGAGAATCGTTTATCAGAATCCCGACGACGGGCCGACTGCCGAGGAATTGGAATTGCACGTACCGCGAATCGATGCTCTAAAATAGAATTTCGCGCTTACGCGATTACACAATCGGACGACTAAACGGCGCAAATAAATTCCCTGCTCTGATATCCAGTTCCGCCGGTGAAAAGCAATTCGAGAAAATAAGAGAGCGTAGACACCTCGATCGACAATCTCCGTCATCCCCAAAAAACCTAGCCATCGGTAGAAAATTGCCAATTCTTAAAACAAAGGCTGTCACGCGTTCGATTTTCCAATGGGGCGTCGACGAGGCGGTGAGTATTCAGAGAAAGCCGCGTAACATCGTTAGAATCTCGATTAGGAACCGGTAGAAACTGATTCGACTGGATCGCAGTTCTGTTAATTCAGAACCTAGCTCTGTTCGGAGGTTGTTCAAGGGGTTGTTCTCTCCCTTCCGTCGTCATAACGCTACTCTACGTTCTACATCCGCGGTTCGGTTCGCGAATCTACGCACACACACGCGAGCGCAACATAGACACACACATATTTGGCATAGAAACCCTACCGGTCACGCGTATCTGCTTCGTCGCTCTCGTCGCTTCAGTGTTCCCTCTCTTCCTCTCTATCTCTTGCCTAGCTACCTAAAAAGGGTCTCGCGTTTTGTCGCGGATCACCGAGCCTGTCGACTTGGCGCTTGTCACCGGAAGTCGCGTTTACCTACGCCGACACGAAGCAAGAGTTCCTTTCCGGCAGCCATTTGCGAGAGCTCCCTTACGCGTTTTCCTCCGCTTATCTCGCGATAACACCGCTGTTTCCGTCTCGTCGCTGCGAGAGAGATTCCGCGAGGATCTTCCGACCGAGCGACCACGCGGGAAAATGCTTCGAAAAAATTGGTGGGGGGAAAAACAAAGAACAGAAAGAAAAGGAGAAAAACGGAAAAAAGAAAGATGCGAAAACGCAACACGACCGATTGCTCGTTACCGATCTACATTCCGCGTCCGATCGTCGTTCGCGTGCCGCAATTTTTCTAAGCCGCGAAATCAACGAATTATGTAAAAAATTCCTCTATCTCGCGTACGCGTGTTTATCAAATTTACCTTTCGGATTCTCAGTGAAATTATCGTACAATGATACGTAACGTGTATGCGGTTAAAATACCCCCGTTTTATAATTCTTGATAAAAATCCTTGCCCGGGACGCGTTTAAAAGTTTCCCCAACGATTATAGAAACGTGCACGAGCAACGAATTGCATAATTACAATTGATTTCTAGAGAGATCAATTATCTATATCTATCTACCTATATATATATAATGTATATATATATATATATATATGTATATACACAAGTATATATACACGTACACCAGCTATATTCGACACGTTTCCCCTGTCATTCAACTTGGTAAAAGTCGTAATGGCTGCCGGGTCCGAACTCACAGACGAATGGATCAATTTAACCAAGCGATGCCACGTTTCCTTACACGAATTTTGACTAAACAACCCTGGAATGCTTCGAACGGACATGTTCTCTCTCTTCCCCTCTCATATAACAATCGATTCGGCTTGTTCGAATGTTTAGCATGTTTTCGGTAAAATTCAATTTAACCGGTCCTCTTTGTCTGCTAATTCAGTTTACCAATTCCCTGTCTACCATCCCCCTCTCACGCTCTCTCTCTCTCCCACTCTCTCTCTCTCTCGCTCAACCCTCTCCGCCGATTATCGATCAGGGTTCGAAAGTTCGACGACGCTTCAGTGGACCTTTGTCGTCTGGTCGACCGCTCGGAACCCCAATCGAAAACTATCTCCAACTCGAAGCACGCTTTAAACCTAATTCCAATTCCGAGCGACTTGTGTACCATCTTTCGCGATCTTTCATCTCTTTCCCTAACGCTCGTCCATTCGCGCGACTACTCATTCGCCGTTGCTCTCTCCTCGGCTGTCCAAGGTCCACGCGACTGTCCGTTTCGAAGGCGTTTCTCTCTCGATCGAATTTCTATATATCTATGTCTACGGCGTGGCATCCCCGTAGTCGAACTCGGTAGCCCGGACTCCACTGGAACGACGTGCACGATGGCCGGATGGTTCCCGAGGAAAGTTTGGCTTCCGTTCCGCGTCGACGAGAGCCGAAGTCGAGGATCTCGTGTCGGTGCTACGAAGAAGGCTAGCGTCAGCATGCGCGGAGGATCCAGGCATCGCTTCGTGGGGTGATCGTGATCGATGGCGGATGACGATGATGATTGTGTCGATTTCTTTTTGTTCTGGTCATGTTCAGCTGAGTATAACGGTGTACTTGGAAGGCTCGCGCTTCGATATCTGACGATCCTTAATATGGCGTGAACCTGTTGTAGCCGCCCCTGTACACTGTCGCCTGTGAAACGTAATTTCTTTATTAATTCCACTCCGTGGCGTTAATCGTTATCGAATAAAAAATATACGCAATCGCGTTGAATCGAACAAAAACCGGAAGACTCGGTCCGTTTATCGTTTCATCGCCAACTAGGCAGAGATTTACTCGGAGAAATGAAAATTGCATTTACCCCATAGCCGGCTACTGGTCCAATACCATGTCCAATGTAGGGATCGGCGTACTCACGCCCGTAACTGTAACATCAATGCATCGAATTACTAAACATCCGTTTCATCGTTTAGATCTGCTCGCTGCACGATCGGGAACTTTCGCAAGCTCTGGCGAAAGCGGAAGGACGACGAAGAAACGAATAAACCAAGGACATACATACTCAGGATCTAAGGATTTTGAGTAGGATAGTCGGGTTTATCGATAGGACTATCATCAGGTGGATGGCATTCGATGTATCTGCGACTCCTGAGAGCTCGACCACGACGACGGATTCGTCTGGGAGGGACGGTCTCTTGGTACAAGTCCGTTGCGATAAATCTGAAGGGTATAGATTCAAACGATAATCGTGATCGCAGGATCTGCTTCGTAATTTCGCGTCACCCCTTACGGTCGATAGAGCAGATGAAAAATAACCAGGATTACGCTGCAAAATCTCGAAACGTCGGAAATCTATAATTAACGTTAACGTTAAAAATAACGTTAGAAATAATGGTCGGGAGAAACGCGGAGCGATTTCTCGGTTGATACTTTCCATTGCTGGAAGGAAAAAAAGATGGTCGCGTCGGGGAGCGATTAATTCCGCGGAAAAGCGGGAAATAACGTCGGACACTGGTCCCAAAGAGGCATAATCCGGCGATCGATCGGCGTGGTCCGTCGGAAAGCTGGTCCGCCGGAGAAAGAGGCAGAGCGTCGCGACGCGACGGAAGACCGTAAGGGGTAGAAGAAAGAAGGTGCAGCTCGTCGAGAGGAAGAAGGTAGGAGAGTAGAGCCCGAGGGATAACGCGGAGGAGGCCGTGGACGGGAGTAGTGGTGCGCTTACCCCGCGACTGCGGCATATCCTGCGACCGGTTGTGCCGCAGCTGCAGCTGCGCTGTATGCGCGCGCAGCCACTGCCGTGTAGGTCGCTGCAGCTGCGTAGGTGGCCTGCTGCGCCGTCGAGAGGGGCGTCTTCAGCAACGGTGACGCTGCAGCTGCTGCTGCCGCGGCCTGAAACAGGAACCATGACCCGCCATGCAAGGCTCAAGCAAGCTCCAAGACAGACCAGACAGGATGTCCTAGCGGAGAAACGGTACTAACGCGTCCTCTTCCCGCGCCTCGTAAACGTCCTTCCACGCTTTTCCCCAAAATAGCAATTTTCATTTTCCCTCTACCTTTCCTACCGCAACTTCGGACCATTGGAAACGCGTGGCTTCGACCAACGTGGATAGTTCGTGGATAGTTTCCTTTTTTCTCGATACCCTTGGATCTCGCGAAGCCAGTTCGAGGAATCCAATCGAGAATAGCTGGTCCGAGTTTTTTTCTGTATGTACAAGCTTCGGTAGAGGGATGTTAGCAGATGTTTTTACTCGATTACCAGAGTTTCAAAGGAACAAGGGCAGCGGAGCTTTTTATCAAAGCCGCGACGCGCAAGGACATTTACGGATGCGTTTTTAAAGCATACGGATGAGACGGACAGGCGTGGTTCGCGCTCGCGCGGTATTTTCCCGCGCGGCTGTTTACACGCGCAGCTCGGGAAGCTTTATTCCGAGCGCTGTTTGAACAACGGAAGCCGTTTCGTCCATATGCCACGGTGCAGATAGTAAAAAGTTTCGAGCACTCGGCTAAATGTGGTTCTCGAAGCTACTGCTCTCTGTCGATCAAAGCTCAAGGAGGCGTGACTTATGTACAAAGAATGATGCGAGAATGATCGTATGTCACGTATCCCGTCGAAATCGATTGCCGCGGCCGCGGTGTACCGCCGATGATCGATCTCGCCTGTCGGCCAATGAAAACGCGTCCCGCGGGAATGGCCGCGAATAGATTTCCCGGCAGGAGAGAACGCGAGGAAATAGACACGGCGTAACTCGCGTACAAAAGAAGAAATCAAACGCCAGGAGTGATTTAGTAACGAGACGATAACTGCTCCAGATAACTCTCGAACTCGCGGCCGGTATCGATGTTCGCGTCGAGATTAAGACATATCCAGCCGGTATGCCATTTATTATCGAGCAAACGCGGCATCTACGTGCATGCATCTAGAGTGCAAGTGTATCTCCTCTAAAGATATCTCTCTATCGCGCGGATTTCACCTGTCAAAACGCTTTTACGCTATTTTCCTCCCGTGTCGTCGGAATCGCGATGCTCCGGGATAAAGGAGTCCCTTTTCGGCGCGAACGCTCCGATAGATCCGACATTTCCCGACGAGAATGGAACAACTCGCGGGGATCTTCGATTTTTCACACGCTTCGAATCTTGGTCCAACAAGCGAGATAAAAAGATATTTTTTTCATTCGGTAAATATCTCCGATAGATCCGCGACATTTTCCGACGAGAACGGAACAACTCGCGAGAGGATCTTCGATTTTTCACGCGAGAAACAGAGATGAAAGTCGAAAATACTTTTTCGTCGGGCAATGTTCAAATTTAAATCACACGCCGATGAACGGTGTATTCGCTCCTCGCGATTTTCACGGAATTATCCATTCGACGGATCGAAGCCGGGCTTATTCCATCATCGTCTTTCGCAGAGAGTTTAAGTGCTCCGAAATTAAATCCCGCCTTTAGTTCCCTCCCGTTTTATTAAACTTCTTCCCGCTTGTAATCCCGAAATCGTATTATTCGTCAAAGAAATTCTGCTGTGCTTTCTTAAACGAAATCGTCAGCATCGGCCGGAAGTCGAGGATTCGCCTGGTTCTCTTATTAATGAAACGCGAACCATTTGGCAGATTAGGATCTTTTAATTAACCGTATAGGTTTCGCGTAGCTCCGAGCAAACTGGGTCTTTCCACGGTACGATTCCAATCCCCCTATTTCTCCGTTTCTTTTTTCGAAATCGAATTTAACGAATTTCGCGAAACTTTATAGCAATTGAAATTTTAATACCTCTTTCTTCCTTTCTATTACATCGAATCACAGAGGATTTAACAACATTTTGATAGAAATTCGTAGCGATTCAACGAGATTCCGTTTTTATTAATCGAGGCTTTCGCAGAATCGTACAAAAAATTCTCGTTCTCGTGAAAAGCGTAATTTTCCTCTTCGGTTAAATTCTACGATAAAGAATCGAGATTTTTTTTCGGAAATTTATAGCAATCGAAGGAGGTTCGGTACTCGACGAACGACCGAGGCTTTCAAAGGCTGTGTACAAAGAAATTCTCGGGCCTCTCGAGGGCACTGTTCCAACGTTTCTCGTGCTTTCTTTAAAAAACAAAATTAGGAACGGGGGATTGAAAATTTCGAAGTAATTCACGGGAATTACGAGAGGTTCGGCACTGGAGGAATGGCCGAGTCTTTGGGAACTGCATAAAGAAACTCTCTCACGCGGACGGGAACTTAAAGTGCGCCCAGCAAAACGTTCCTTCAGCCGTGGAACGCTTACTTCCGAAATAACCGGACGTTTTTCATGGCACGATGATTAATGACTACTCTCCGACAAAGTCGCTTTCTTTCGCCGAGTGTGCATCCAGCGAGCTTCTCATAAATCATAAGACCTCGCGCAATAATCGTAGTTGATTTCTTCTTTCGCGAATGTCGCGAGTAACTCGAGCCAATATCTCTCGATTTCTTCCAACATCACCCCGCGAGTACCGATCGATCCTCGAATCCGAACGATTCCAAGTTTCCGAATACGATTCACAGCCTAGAACGTCTCGAAAGTCTCGAATTTTCGGAAAATTATTAGAAATTGTTACTCGAATCACGACCTCCTTTCCGAATATTCATTGCACGTAAATTCGAAATGACTCGAAGTTTTTCGCGACATTCCAAGTCCCATCTACCTCTACGTCATACTTCTATATCAACCAAACATCTAAACAACGAAAAAGAAAAAAGAAAAAAAAAACACGAAATAAACAAAAAGAAAGTCACAAATCTGACAGAAGAAATATAAACACTGTTTCACGTTAAACACTAAGATATTGTTTTACCATTCCATTAACATCGATCGACACACCAGAAATAAAGCTCCCCGTCGTCCAAAAATCGCGAAAAAATCGCGAAACATCGCGGAAAGTCGCGGGAAATCGCGAAAATTTCGACGGTGACTCCTCGAACGGCAAAGCACGAGCCGTAACGACGAGAACGCGGTTTCACAGGGCCGGAAACTTCTCTGGACCAAACTCTATCCTGTCCTACCCCCGGAGATAGATAGGCTCGAGACCGGAAAGAAGCAACGTGGAAAACGGGGAAAAACACGGCACGGGAGAAGTTTCTGGGTCGTGGTTGATTTCCAAATGCGAGACACGTTGCTCGTTGCGCGATTTCGGCCGGGATATTTCGCGGGATGTGGGTCAAGAGACTCTCTGCCGGTCTGCCTGTTCTCCGCGCTGTTTAGCCAACCGGACTACTCCGACCGTGGAAATTATTTAACGTTTCTCCAAATCCTGCAACTTATTACCCGGCTGCCATTCCGTTTAGTCACTCGGATCCGAAACATCGACTCTGACGTACGATTAAACTCGTCATCCCTAGGAGAGTTCGTTTCATGTCGATGTTGAGAGGTCTGACAACGAGTATCGAAGAGATTCTACTATCGAAATTATTTTCAAAAACGCATTTTTGAAACAACAGTTAGATTAATATACCTTCAACGTTATTTAATTAAATAAGAAAATTGTCGAGAGATGGTCTGATAAATTTTAGCGATTTTTAAGCCACGAGTTTTTTGCTTCGGATGATTGTTTCGTATTTTTCAGAGAAAAGCGAGTCGAAAATTGCTAGGCTAGTTGTAGCACCGATAGTAGTAGTAACAGGGTTCTAAAGTGAGTCTGCTATCAGAGTACTATTGTGTTTGGAATTGCCGGCTGACCAATGCATAGATTATCTACTGCGCGAGAAGCGAAGATGGATGACAGGATGGAATAGCTGTTTCCGCTTGGATCTACCTCCGATGCTCTAGTAACTCTTAATTTCGCGTTCTTGTTAATATAATTTCATACTCGGATAAATTACGTCGGTATCTTTACGTTCTATCCGTATCGATGATTAATTCTCGTTTTCCATTCACGGCAAAGTTCCTTACCCGTCTTCTCTGCTATTCGAGTTCGCGCGGTTTGATCTGCAAATGCGCCATTTTCATTTACGAACGACGGGCCGAGGTTTTTCAATGGGCCAGAAAATTCACGGATCTGTGCGGCTGCGATAAAAACGAATCGACCGTTACATTTTTATACGCGTTGGCAAAGGATGCTCGAACGATGCTTCAGTTGTGGATCGATGGAATGCCGAATTCCGGCGGAACGGAAATCGGGTCCCCGGCACTCGGGACAGGGAAACGGATTAAACGAGCGAGTATCGAAAAGGACGTGGATATTTACAGCGTGTATCCAGCGGGACGCGAATTACAATCCGCCTAAAACGTTCGACGGGGCACAAAGCAGCTCGCACTCGATACTTAATTTCACGGCGGTTAAGAGGCGCATCCCGCCGTTACAACCTTCGTCGTTGATCGTTTTCCTTTTTCCACCTAAGTTCCCGTCTCCCCTTACCTCGCCGGGGCCCCCCTCCGTGAAAACGGCGAAACCGCAGCGGGGATCTCGCGTTTACGCCGGCCTGGTTCACGGGTCAGATGTTACGTTAACGATCTCCTCTTTCCGACCCGACGTTTCACCGGTAGCCACGGGAACGTGCCTCGATAATTACTCCCTTTCGCCCCTGCGCCTCGGTCCCGACCAACCCCCGAGAACCACCCCCGAGAACTACCCCCGAGTCGATCAGTCGTAATTGCTCGGAAGGATTTTGCCCCAGGACACGGGATTTTGAGCAATTCCTCGGGTACTTCGCAGATTATTCCAAGGACCATTTCGGAGACGCGTACAGCTCGCGAAAACTTCCGTTCCGGGTTCGTCCTGGGGTACACGATGAGAATAGATCCTGCAAGAGTCCACGTGTCTCGAGACTAACGCAATATCGAAACGAGCGCGAGTATACGTTTCCGCGATGTAAATGAAATTATTCGGAAGAGAGTGGTTTTTTTCTAACACTTCCAGTAACTGCATCGCGTAGTGTCAATGTTCTTTTGCGAGATTAAAGTTATTTTATAATCGCGGGATTTTTTCTCGTCGTGATATACCAATTTTCCTCTCGTCGAATGGAAAAACTTTCGTCCTTGTTAAAATTTCGCGTCATTTGAAAATTTAATCCTCAAAGCGACTAATTGATACCACCGTCCTGTCCTAAAGCTACCACGGGATTAGTTGGAAAGTTTCGAGTTACGAGTTTCTCGTTTTCTTCGTTAATAATTATCGCGCGTAACGAGCAGCGTCGAAGACCGGAAGCCGGGCGAAATCCCCGGAATGAAGCGGTCGGGCGCGCGAAATGACGCGACGTTGATTTATGAAGAGAGGAGAGAGAGAGGCTTGCAACGGGGGACCAGTGGCTCTCTTCGAGGGAAGCCCGTAAATCCTGGCGGACAGGCAGGATTCCCGTGGCCGGTTCCGAGCGAAGACGAGTCTCCGTGCCACCGGAAGGGATCCGAATCGTTGGCTCGGGCCCCAGCAGGAAATTAGCCGCGGAAAATTCCGTGGTCGCGATTCGACGCACGCGCGACACCCGGAAATTTACGACGTCGCATTTTTCCCGCCTATCTGCCGGTCGATCGTTCGTGCTCCATTTACATTTCATCCCACGGTGACGCTTCCGCAATCCTCTTCCCCTTTTCTCCGTTAACCCCCCCACTTCTGCTCGAAAATTTCCACCTAACCTCTACACCTGCTTTCCCTTCCACCGGTTCCACGTGGAAATTTTCCTCTCGAGTATTTTGGCTTTTCTCATCGACGTTTGCGATCGATACGAAAATTTCAACGCGGAAATTTCCGTACAACCCTCTCTCTTTTCCGTTTCTTAAACAAAGGCGCGGAAATTTGCACACAACCTCGCGTCGTTTTTCGATTAACCGTCGCGTCCGATGCAAGAGTCTTTGTCGTAACTGCTTTTGATCTTTCACGGCAATTTTTGCGTTCGATATGAAAATTTCCGCGCGACAGGTCTGACGCGAGAATTTCTTTGTAAACGCCCTTTTTTTCCCCTGTATTAAGCTTCGTAATCGGCACGCGAAAATTTTTACACGACCTCTACACGGTTCTCCGTTTAATTGCCGTGTTCGGCGCAAGAGCTTTCGCCGTGGTTGCTTTTGCTTTATTTTCTTAAATTCTAGAGCGACAGGTTTAACACGAGAATTTGTTCGCGTTATCGTTCCTATTTTTTCCCTTAGCCCTCGTAATCGACGCGGAAATTTGTACATAAGCTCTACCACCTTCCGCTTAACCCTCTCGTTCGATGTGGAAATTTTTATCGCGATTCTCTTAACTCCTTTTCCCCTCTTTTTCTCCCTTACACCTCGCGGTAATCCCTTTCATCTCCTTTCCCCTCTCGACCCTTGTATTTCGCGTGAAAATTTCTTTCTCAACTCCTTTCGTTTTCTCCCTTTGACCCGGCGTTCGGCGCGAAGATTTCATAAATCCCCCATCCCTTTCCCCTCGAGCTCCATGTTCAACGCGGAAACTTCTTTGTAACCCCTTCTCCCTCGACCCCTATCCCACGCGGAAACTTCTTTATCGCGAGTTTGTTTACTCCGTCGCTGCTCGTAAACGAAGCCCCGCGCGTTTGCCTCTCTGTAATTTCCTCGCGTTTCGATCTCGGAAAACATATAAACCCGGGCTATCTCCGAGTTTCGTAACAGGATATAAATTCGCCCGATACGCGTACCCCGATGATAATCGAAACAAATGAATTTCCCGCGGAGGAAAACCCAGAGAAATCAGCAATACCGTAGAAACGCGAGAAGAGAAACGAAATCAACCGGGATGATCTCGAGGGTGTCTAGGTTTCTCTAACAACTCCCCAGCGTCCTAGGGGAAAGAGGCATGCCTCCTACGTATGCAAAACCAGAAAAACCATCGGCGAAAGTGTGGTAGACGCGAAACGGAGGGATACGAGTCGGGTATCGTGATTCCGAGGGAAGATCCTCGATTGAAACAAGCTACGTTCCTATGTACATGAGGCGCGTGGCGAACGCAACTAGGGTGGAATGCTTCTAACGTGGAAAGTTTCTCGCGGTGGAGATCGATACGCTCGAAACGCAACTATTTCTCGCAGGAAATTCCCAACTATGCCGCGAATTCCCGCGAATTTCCGCGAAATATCCGCGGTTGTTTCGACGAGTTGCGAGAACTCGCGGTTTTGATGGGGTGGTGGTTGAACGGAATCGGTTGTTTCGAGGATCGAGTCTTCACCGGCGAGATTCGTTCGGGTTATAGGCCTCGCGGTCCGACGAGGCACTCGAGGCGTCGCCGAGCGTCTGGAATTGCGGCGCTCGCTAATCCGCGCCGCCTTTCGCCAGAAGCTGGAGAACCGCCCCGCGACTAAGGGTGGTGGCTAACACGTTCTCGATTAAGTCGCCGGCAGAGAACTAATTTCGAGGAGGGCGAATCTGTCGCCGAGGGGTGTCGGCTGTGGGGCGTCGGGGGTGGAGACGGGAACGGGTGAACTCGGGCAACTATAAACTAGCTAAACAACTCTTTCTAAGATACTCGCCGGCTCTGCGGAGTGCTCACCAATTGCAGCCATTGCTTGCAGCCAGTCGCGTTGGATCTTCGTGTTAATGGAGGGAGGGGATGCAGAAACAGGGGAGACTTCCGAGTTTCCGAGCGGAACTTCGCTTCGATTCTCTCCTCCCCTTCCCTTTCGCCAATCGACCGGTTCCTTTTTCCACCGTTTCGGCAAACGTTTACGCGCGGGAGTAAATTAACGAGGGAGGAAGAATCCTCGATTTCTCCGTGTTTCTGCATCGCTTCGAGAGAAAACGTTAGAGCTGTCGGAAAAGTCGCGATTGCTCGGTGATTGGAGAAAAATTGCAGTCGTCGGCGAGGAACTTTTTCTCATAGGTGGAGATTATGATAAACACATTACTTCCTATAGATATACATATGTATGTATGTATGTATATATATATGCATACATGTGCATATGTATATGAACACGCTATCATTTACGCATCTCTTTATTATTTCATATATATACTCTAGTGTTCTCAAGATACAATATCGCGTATATGTCTACGTAAAAGCGACAAACCCAAGGAAGATAATCAAAAAGGTCACTTTCTAATGACAGTGAAAAAAAGGGAGAAGAAGAAGACGAAGAAGAAGAAGAAAAGTGAGAGTAAAAATAACGACGATACAAAAAGAAAAACAAAAACTACCAATCGCATGCATTACACTGATTCGTCAAAATAGGAGATCAAAGGAGATATTAAACATTCGGGGATGATGCACAGAACAGAGGGAGAAGCTTATAGAATCGCAACGATAGAGGCAGACATAGTTACTCCGGGATTTGAAAGATATAAAGAGAAAGAGAGAGAGATAGACAGGAAGGGGAAAGAGACAGAGAAAGAGAGAATGAAAGAAAAGGAAAAATCGTTCTCGATACCGAAGAAGAGAAAGTAAAGTGTGATACGGATGCGATTCGGCGGCACGACGATCGGTGAGCACTCCTGATCGGCCAGGTCCAAACGAGGAAGACCACCAAAAAGACAGGACAGGAGAAGAAGAAAAATAGGGGTCCAAATAGTAAACAAAAAAAATTATGATAATAAAAAATGAAAAGTAAAAAAAAAAGAAAAAAAAATAGACAAACAACGGGCGAAGAAAGTTCACTCAGGGCGGACCCTTAAAATTCCTACCTCCAGGGCGGGTGCTTTAGCCTGAAACACAAACGGCAAACCTGAAAAGTAATTCCGGCCAGATCGGGACGGGCGGTTTAATATGGCGTCGCGTTAACGAGAGTTCGTTGTCGTTGGTGTCGTGGCTGATTATTAATTGAAATTATCACCGGTCGCTGTCTGTGTCATAGAGCCTATGGACTCGGGGGTCGCTCGATTGATCTCTGGTGGTGTTTCTCACGCGGGAAAATCGATTTCGTGTTCGCGTGTTGTTCAGTGGCGATGTTTCGAGTGAACGCGAACAGAGAATGAGTGAATGTGACGACAGGAGGGATGAAAGATGAATGGACGCGAGAAACCAGGCGACAAAATGCAACAAGATGCTGCGCGATCTTGTGACGCGACGGGCTGCGATGTTTTGCTCCCAAGAGACGTTTCTTCCTTTATCTTCTCGTCTTCTAGACAGTTTAAGAAAGTTATATTCGAAAGCTAAACTCGTCGAAATTCCAGACAATTCCTTTGCAGTAACGAGGTTGGAAACGTCTCTTGTCAGAACATCGCGAGACAGTTACAGGTTCTAGAGGAGCTGATTCTGACATTTGGAATCGAAGACATGTGACACGTTCCACTCGATTATTAATGTAAGCACATTTTAGCCAAGAGTATTAATTTTCCGACGTGTCAAAGTATCAACGAATCTTCGAAGAAGGAATACGTTCTTGGAAATTGCAAAAGAGCATCGTGTCTGATCGGATCGTACTCGTTTAAAGACGAAGCTCAGCTTTCTTACGAAATATCGAGATTAATACGAACGCGAATTAATATCTCAGCGAGATCGGATTTTTGCAACTGCGCGAGGCGAAAACAGAGAGATAGTCCGCGAAATGAGCGCGGGGTTCGAAATTAATTTTCATCCCGGACAGTGGCGAGCTGGAAACGGGCTGTCGAGGGGTAAAGCTCGGAAACGATAGCTGTCGTTACCCGTTTCCTGTGTCTGCTCTTTCGCAATTCCTCTCCCGCTTCCTCCTGTTTTATAATTTCTCTCTTCTTCCTCTCCCCTCTATCTCGTTCGAACGAGATTCACCGTGAATTTTTCGCGTACGGCGGAAGGCTCGAAAGAGAATACGAGAGGGTGAACCGTTGGGATGGCGGAAAAGAGAATGAAAAAAGAGAGAGAGAGAGAGAGAGAGAGAAAATAGAAGAAAATGGACGAACAGGCGGGCGAAAAAACGGACGAGAGTGACGGTAGATGAAAGAACGTAGGAACGAGATAGGGATGGCGTAATTGTTATCGGGCTCTCTGCGTTTCACGTGTGTGCAAGCCTGGCAAAACGTGTCAACTAACGTCAGCTGTTGCTTGAGGCCATTCCAGCTAAACGGGTCCGGAACAGTTGCAGACTTTAGTCAATATTTCTGTGCCTCCTTTTCTCTTTGTTCTATTTCTTTTTTCCCTTCTTTTTTCACTCTTTTTTATTCTTTCTTTCGTTCTTTCTATGTCTTTACCTTTTGCTCTGTGTTTTTCGTTATTACTTTCTTTCATTTTTTTTTTTTTTTCTTTTCTTTTGGTTTTGCTTTTGGCTCGTTTTCGCCGTTCGTCTTTACTCCCACCGCTACACGAACGTCCCGTGCTCTGTTTCCGCGACGCGATCGACGACGTTTCGAGTGCCTCGATCGAAAGAGGCTTTGAAAAAGCTGCAACAATGAACTCTCAGGGTAAGAATGTCCGACGGTTTGCCATTGTAACGGGGAAACACCGTTTCTCGCTCGATCGCCTAACACAAAGGCTACTTTACTTTGGAATACCGGAATCGGTGTCTCTCGCGACTTTGTCGGATCCACCGCGATACCGATGCTAGTTTCAACTCGATATTTTCCGACCGCGGCCATTCGAGGACATTGCAGTATCGATACAGCAAACTTTCCACCGTTAAAGCAGCAACATGTTAATCCTTTGCGGTTGAAAGGCGATTCCCGGAGAAGCCACTTTGAAATTGCAAAGATTCGGAATCGGTATTGAATTGGTAATTACTCGAAGACACGATGAAATAATCAATAAGAAAATTTACACGACTTGGCAAATACTAAATATCGATAAAAATGAAAATATTAGAAACTGGGTGACTAGATAATCGAGATTTAACAGGATAGTAAAAATTAGATAATTTCGTGAAATTGTCACTGAAGATTCGACGTATGGGAAATTTTCTTCGCTAGATCTACCAAGACCGGAGAAAAATTCTATAAATGGAGACACGAAGAAAGAATTTCGAAAAGAACGGAATAAGAGAAAATATTGCAAAATCCGTAATACGTATACGAAAAGAAAAGTCGAGTTAAAAGACGATAAGGCTGAATGCGGAATTTTTAATCGTTTCATTTTTAAGCGTTGACACCGTGATCGGTAAACGAAGAAACAAAATAAGGAAAACCCGAGAAAAATGGAACGCGAGGAGATATTGGAAAAATGATTATACCGATATTAATAGAAAAATCGCAAAGACAAACGATCAAAGCGAGAACGTTGACCGGGAAATTTTCGATTAAAAATTTAAAAAAGACCATTTGGACCCTTAGTAGCTTCAACGTTAAGTACATGAGAGTGTATTATAAGAGGAAGGTCGTAAACGATTAGCGATCTCGATTTTTCAGGTCGTCGCCTGAACCGCGTTCAATTTTCCGTTCGCGGAGTGGATCGAGGACGGGAATCGATAGGCAAACAACGATCAACCGGGTTCGTTTACCAATTAATTCACGATAATCTATCGGCAGCGTCTGAAAGGTGATCGATTAAGCGAGCTGACGTTTCAATCTGGCCGTCGGGGGGAGGCGTTGCTCGATTTAATTAAAAACTCATTCGTCGCCGCTCGCGCCCCGGAAACAGAGCACCGGCGACAATTTCCGGCGGAAAATCAGGGAAATCTCGTGTCTCACCTGTAGCCTGTAGTTGGGATCCTGCGTCGCCGCGTGTGCTGCTAGGAACGGGTCGTAATAAACGCTGCAAAATAAAAATTATTCACGTTAGTTCACTGTCGTTCATTCAAAAATGCGCGCGCAACCAGCATCTTTATTTTCTACAATCCCGCGACTTTACGTTTTCGATAAATTTACTACTCGATTTTATTTCGACCGGTAATTAACCTTCTGCACTGTCGTATCGAGTCTAATAATTATATTTAACCTATTTCAACTAGGTGAGCATTCGAAAGCTTTCCATAAATTCTAAAAAGCGCAAAGGGTTAAAAGTGAATTAACGTATAATAATATTAATACGACAATTACTCGGAGAAATAACACGCGTCACGTTTAAGAGAGTTTAACGCACGCGTGTTTCTCTGAGCAAAAAGAAGCTGGTTGCCTTGGTCACTCTGTAAACGAAACACTCGCGGAAACAGGAAGCGGAATTCGTTCTCGTGTCATTGGTAGCGGGATTCGAGTGCTCTCTCCTCGTCGAGGCTCGATGGCTTCGAATCAGCTTCGAATCGGCTTCGAGTCCGCCGACCGACCGATGCAGCGTCCAAGGATCCGATTTATTCCCTTTTTCCTCCCCGCCCCTTTTCATCGTGGAAAATTGAACTGTTTCCGCGACTCGACGAATTTCGCCCACTTGCCGATGAAAGGACCGCGTTCGATCAAATTTCGAAACCGAACGCGTGCCTCCATCCACCAAGCCATCTTTTATCGCTGACGTATTTACACGTTGGACGATCGGTCGAGGATCCCGCGCGTTGGTTCTCGATTTTCAAACGAGCCGAACGATTCTCCCTCTTTTGCTCGTTGGAAAAATTCGAAACGTAGAGAACGCGACCGGTAACGAAACGTATCAATCGCGAGCCTTAAATTTCCCAGGACCCGCCGCGCCATTAATAACCTTTGTCTGGGACCGAACGAGCCCGGAGTGAATCGATTTCGCTAGCGCGAGATAAAAGTTTCTCGTACGTCATGTCTACTCCCCGTCGAGTTTATCCGTCACCGGTTATCTGGCCTTTTCAGCGGGGGCCAACGAAAATTCATAAATCACCGCTCGCGTGTCCTTGCGCTGAAAACATGTCGCTATCATCGTGATCGGTGGATCGAGGAACCCCGACGCGTAACAAACGATTTCAACGCGTACCGACGGCCCGCCCTTATTTACGAGTAATAAAACCGGCGATTGATCGACGGGAAAATATGGCCGCGGCGCGGAAATGTCCGCGACCAGCCAATTTTCCATCCCTCCTACATCCCGTCCGCGGAATCGTTTAATTAACGAACCGAGCTATTTATCGGCGCGCCGACGCGTCTTCGTTCCGGCTGGCCCGATCGGAATCCGCGAGAATTTCACCGGAAACGCGATCGCGAGAACGAGCCGTGAAAATCCGCAACGAATCGATTACGACCGATCCGAAGGTAGCGAACGATCGACGATTTTTCCACGCGAAAACGAGCAGCGTCGGAATGCTGGCGATCGCACGTCGAAACTGGCAACGATTCTCCTCGATTCTCCTCGACTTTCCCGATTTCTCGGATCTCTCGCCATCCACGAATCGTCTGGCGTTTGCAAGAAGAGGAACGCGAGGAGTCGACGCGGGTTATCAAGGAATAATCGGATGGTCTGCGTTGACTAGAAGATCGAGTGGTCTATCGAGGGCTCTCCCCGTGGAAGAAGGAAGTGGTTTCGTTAAGGGAGGTTAGATCGGTGCATGCGACGATTTCGACAGGCAGGCTAACGAGCGAGACACGTGCAGCTGGTCGCAGCGGGCAACCGGATACGCTGGCTTCTCGATGACACTCGATGATCCGCGGCGGCGAGAATTGGCGGAATTTCTGCCGGGCCGTCGAGCGACTCGGCGTAACGCAAAACTGAATCCCGGCTGTTGAACCAAGTGTGAATTTCCACGCGAAATTGCGGCGTCGACGCGGCCGGCTGTTGCGTTCGCGGCACGTGATATATCGAGGAATCCGGGTCAGTGGTTTAGATATTCCCGCGATCCGTCGAGAGTCTCGTTAAAAAGATTCTCCTCCGACGCCGATGCAATAGCTCTGTTGCAAAGTAGTTTCGACACGCGTCGTCCCTGTTATAGCCCCTGTTATAGCCCCTGTTATAGCCCCTGTTCCAGAGATTGCCTCTAATTTCATTTCGGCCTCGCGAGCTCGCTGTTGCGTCCTCGTTAACGATGCATTTCGTCCGATATTCCTCCGTGTCGCCAATTTCTCCGCCTTCTCTTTTTAATAACGAGCGATGATTAAGAGAATTTGAAAATTCGCTCGGGGAAATCGGGAAAATAGAAAAATCCGGAAGGTATATACCCAAAAATTTCTGCCACTCCGATAGAAATATCGCTAACTGCGTTATAAACGAAATTGAGAATGAAATTTCACTTTAAAAGCTAGTCACCGGGGGTTTGCCGCGCGAGGAATAAAAATGATGAAATTTATTTCGTAATATCGGAGGACCTGTAATAACTCTTTGAAATCGTATTAACGGCGACCGGAAAAGGGATTTGAAACGGCGCGAATTCGCGTGGGCAGCAGCTACGAAGAGGATCATAAACGGTACGAATTCGCCTCGGTTCAGTAGTATTCGGCGAGAGGATTACAAGTGACGCGAATCCGTATTACCGACTGCCAACCTGTTAATTACATTCCAAATTTTATCTCTACTTTTCCTATCGTCCTTTTCAACTTGCAGACTCGATATCCGCTATAAATATTCGATCCGCGAACGGTGTTAACATCTAGGTGCACGCGACTGCTTGCCCGACAGCACTCCACGAGTACAATCTCCGCTCTAAAACAACATGCCCAGGAACCGGCAGTCGGGGCTACACTCTGCAACTTCGTCCAACGATATTCTCGTCCTTTGTCCCGGAACAAGCACCCCGACGACTTCTTCTGTCCCCGGAACACCGAGTGAACCGTAGCCTCTCCCATTCGCGGACTTAAACCGTGTATCTCTTAAACTCCGTCACGCGACTGTTTAAACTTCCAAACTTTCCCCTTCCAATCAACCCGCTACTGGCAGACCCGCCTTCGAACCCGGTGAACTTTGCCGCTTTGCAACAGAGCTGTTCGACGTCGTGATCGCGATATACACCGATCGCGAACATCCATCATCCGTGTTCCATCCTCGAGTCGCGGGTTTAACTCTTCGCGGATCCCGGTCACGCGAAAGTCTATAGAAATTAATCTTCAACGAGACTCGGCTTTGCCCGAGAAATTCGATACGGAGATAAGATAAAGGAACTCTAGTTCGGAATACACGTGTCCGCGATCCGATTCGAAGACACACGCGTGACGAGAAGCGCGGAAACGCTTTGGTCGCTTCTTCACAGGTTCGCGTTAGCGAGTTTCACGACGTTGGCATAGACGCGACCGCGAAGAGTCGATGGTTTGGTGTTTTCCCGGTGTTTTCGATTTGACGAGAAATTGAGGAAATTCCGCCAATCTCGACAGGTTGCCCGGCCGCGACGCGAGAAGAAGGTTGCAGGTCGGCGCGCCAGGCGACAGGCGAGCACCAGGCGTCCAGGCGTCCAGGACGACGCGCCACGTCGGCGTCTACTTACGCAGGTGCGAAGGGATGCAGGGCCGTGGCTGCAGCCGCAGCTGCGAGCGGCCCGGGGTTCCTGGCAAGGGCCAATGCGGCTGCACTGGTCGGGAAGGCTGCTCTCGCAGCGCCTACTCTTCCTCGTTGGATGGCCACTCCTCTCAAGGCTGCGGCTGTAACAACACACACACATGCCAATGCTTGCCTACCTTCTCGTAGTGCTTTTATAGCCGTGGTGAGTTCTCATTCGGCTCGCTCTCCGCGAGTTCTCCGCGAGTTCTCCGCGAGAGTTATCTTCGCCGGCCATGAC
The DNA here is from genome assembly GCA_002201625.1 of Euglossa dilemma. Classification (NCBI taxonomy): domain Eukaryota; kingdom Metazoa; phylum Arthropoda; class Insecta; order Hymenoptera; family Apidae; genus Euglossa; species Euglossa dilemma. Next base: position 3,292,994 of record NIJG01000161.1, read on the forward strand.
CGCTTCGCTGCTTCCTGCTCCCTGCGATTCTCTTCCGTGGAAGAAACTCGCCAAGCGGGCGACGACCAGACGAGACGAGGAGAGATCTAACCTTGACACGATGATTTTTCAGGGTATCGAACGGGTTCGGGGAATATTAACCGAAGGTGGACGGAGACGCGCGTGCGACGACAGCGCCTCCTACGCGGAAGAACGCGCCTTCCGACGCGAGTCGTCGCGCCGAAACGATCTCGACGGTGTTCCGGGAGAATAGAAATAGCGGAAGTCAGATGTCTGGAGGGAAGATTAGAAGCGGGTGAATAATCGGAGAAGATCATGGATGAACGGAAGCCTTGCAAGTTGCGGGCAGACCAAGTTCATCCAGACACAGTCAAGAGTTGGTACCGTACGTTTTTCTGCGACAAGCGAGCACGCAGCGAAAGAAAGTCCGAGTTCGCTATGCGGAATTGGCTGAAACGTTTGCGACCCAATCGAGCGGAGCAAACGACCGCCGAGAAACCGACCACCTCCGAGTTGAATAACAAACGACACGTGAATCTGAACGATAACGAGCAATCGAATACGCCAAAATCCAGGATAACCATGCCTTTGAAGTCCATCATGAGGACCGGCACTCAGGCGAGGACCCTGAGCACGGTCAGATTCCAGCTACCCCAAATGGGAGATAGTTCCGATCACGAGCTCAGCCTGCTGGACAGGTACAGGAGATTACGAGAAAAACCGGCGTGCAGGCTCGTCACGGGTTTAATTTTGTTCGTCGTGCTGCCCTGCTGCTTGATATACGTGGCTATCCACTTCGTGAACAAGTTGAACACCCGAAACATGGCGTTCTTCAGGGGAAAGTGGCTCGATAAAAAGCTGCAGGTATAATTGGAACTCGGATGGATCCACGAAAGAAGAGGTCAAGCTTCGAGCAATATTCGAACAGATCGAGGGTTATGCATGGAATTCGGGTTTTCCTTCTAGATAGACGACGGCCACGACCTGAATATTTCGCCAAAATTGCATTCGGCTTCGTCAGCGTCAAAGGAGAAGCTCGAACGAAGTCTCGATGTTCCGGCCATAAATACGAGAACATTCTTGAGAATGACAAAGCCGTTTGCGGCACCTGGTCTGGAACTCGCGGACGCGTACGGTCGCGATTTACGTCCAAGATGCCGCGAGGTGGCGAACATCTCCGTAAGAGAAGATTCCTCGAGGAACCGTAAAACCGAAGGCGAGTTACGAGTAGAGGAAAGTCTCGGTGTAGCTGATGGAAATAATGCCACGGGTTCGGCGAACCCCGAGAAGAGAGGGCTGGTCTCTTTAGATAGAGAGATAAAACCCGGCTGATAATCGGAGCATTCCGATGGAGGAGAGGTCGGCGAGGATCGGCGACGTCGATCGAGCCAGTGAAAGCTGGCGCGGGAAGAGCGAGCTTTCAGCGTTTAACGACCACGGACGAGGAATTTGGCCGGGTGTTCGAGCGACAATTAGGAAGAAATCGGCTGTTCGGCGCTGATGGGACCCTTGGAAGACGACGACGCCCGTTTCGGCGGCCGGAAATGGCTGCGACGACGGCGAGTCCGGGCCTCGATTGATCGCAGACAGGCTTTCCCTTTGATCAGGACAGCGGAGCGATAAAAACTCGTGTTTCTGCCTACCTTTTGTCCGCGCCGTCGCCTTTTGTCTGCGTGTGTCTCAACTAACTCGTGCGCTCCACGCTTCCGCGTGGGCCACGGCCAACTTCCGCCTCCGAGAGATCAAGGAGCGCTCGCGCGAATCTCTTCTTTCCGCTTCTTTCCGCCTCTTTCACGCCCGGTTCTACCTTTCCCTTCGGCTCAAAGCCCGTTCAAACGACCGGCGAGAAGCTTTCGTTTAATAGCGCTTAATTGTAATTACTCTAAGTTCGTTTAAGCAACGCGAGCGTGTTACAGATAATTAATAATCATACGAATTCGCTGCTAATGATGTAGACAATTTCACGATTCAATGAACGAAATGTTAGCGAGGACTCGGCGAGGTGCTTTCACGTTTGTCGAACGCTCCCAATCTCTTCGAGAAACAGATGCCTCCGTGGCGATTAGTATAAAAGAGAGAATATACTGGCGCAGCTGGTTACAGGCTATAAAACTTGATACAACGAGCAACAAGTAAACAACAACAATCAACAACAACAACGGAATAATTATTAAACAATCAACTACCGTGCAAGTGTCGCACGTGTGGTTAGCGCGAGCGCAGAACGGAAGTTAAACGAGGCCGGTCTCGATTGGACGGTTATACAGAAGCCAGACCCCGCTTATCCGGCGCTGTTCGGTACAAAACTCGGGTGCGTCAAGAAACAAGACTATAGAGCGTGATGCATTTACAGCAGGCACATTCCAAAAACACATTTGGTAGGGTAGCGAGAGTTAAACAAGAGTTAAACAAGAAAACCGGAACGATGCGACGACGCGATCTGTGGCCGGAAGTTGTCCCGGTTTCCCGAACCCTCGCGTTTTCCCTTTGATCTCCGGGAAGAACAAAAACGCGCAAAACCGCTTCGAATTTCACCGTTTTTCGCGTCTCCACCGAGAGAAGGAATTCTCGAAGGGCTCGTCGGCCCGTCTTCGTTGAATTCCGTGACGCGCGCGCCTCCAATTAACGGTAATTAATTAATCGGCTAACGACCGGATGCTCGCCGGGGTTTCAGCTGATGAACACGGGCCGTGACAAGCCGGATATTCGATAACGAGGCCCGAAACAGCCTAAAAATCGCGAGGATTCGATTTCCCGAGAATTACTACTCCCGTGACACGCGTCGCTCGCTAGAGAGAAATGATCGGCAAAAAAAAGAATGAAATTTCGAGCGAGAGAAAGATGGAAAAATTTTTCGACCACAGATCGAGGATCGTCGCGCGTGGTAACGTCGCCCTAAATGGCGCGTGGGGTTCGCTAATTAACATCGATAATGCGTGTCCCAGAGAGAACAAGGGTGCTGAGGGAGTGTGTGTGTGTGTGTGTGTGTGTGTGTGGAACGGAGAGAAAAAAGAGAGAGAAAAAAAAGAAAACGATGGAAGAAAGGGGAGAGAAGGGGAAAAGAAACGGTGGTGCTCGGCGATGCAACAGCACCGCCGCTTCCGGTGTATTCTCCCCGGTTCGACGTGTCTCGTTGTTTCGTTCTTCCAACTCCAAGATCCCCTCGGATCGCGTAACTCGCGGCTTTTCCTCCCGGAGGAAACGCGTCCGTTATTGTCCGCGTGCGTGGCACGACGAGGGAAAGAGCAAAGGGTGACGCGTCGCTGAAGAAACAGGTTTCGAGGGGACTAGACAGGAAGTGTACAGGACTCTCGATGAATTCGTCCAGAGAGATTGCCTCTCGATTCAACCCCCGTATTCCCCCCGCTTTGTTCAATTTTCACATGCGCGGAAAATAGAATTTAATTCGGCAAAGTCGCGCGAAAATGGAATTGAATTTTGAGCAGCTAACGACACGGTATTCTACTCTCCGAATTTTTTCCAATTTTCCACGCCAAAGCTAATGGCTAATTCCTTGTATTATATTTTAAGATGAAAAAATGCGATAAATTTGACAAACGAGCGGTTCCGATAGCAATGGTCGAACGGCGAGTAAGTCGCGGGAAAATGAAATTTAAACGGGGAAAAAAGTAGACAAAGGCTTTTGCAGAAATTCGAGATCGATCGGTTATCCGGAAATACGCGGCCAGCGGTGCGGTGTCAGGTTTCCGAGCAATTAGAAGAGTATACTTTCTAATTAATTCGTTCTAACCGCGCGCGGCTAATCTGTCACGCGGCTCCGGCGATTAGGCAGCCATTAGGCGATCGCGGCTAATTAAGTCGAATGGGCGGGAACGACGAACCTCTTCTGAATCTGTGGAAAATCGTCGGTCGCGTTGAATCTTTTACATCCGTTCGAGTTCTCAGATAGAAGCAATCTCTGCGGTTGTCGAGGGGAAAAAGGTGTCTCTGTAAATTCTACCGAATTCGAATTCGCGAAACGACGCGAGGAGAGAGGAGGAGGGAGAAGAAGCTTCCTCGCTTATTACCCTTCGTTTACGATCGGACTGGCGACCTACAATTCCGCGAGTTCCAAATTTCCCAGGCGGTTCTCGACGCGCGTCCCAAATCTGTCAATCTTCCTGCAGCCTCGTTCTCTCCTCGACAATCGTAACTTTGCAAGTGCTCCGCGCGCGCTGTGATCGATCAGAGGACGAAAGGAGACACTCGTTTCCGTCGACGAATCTCTAGACATGGAAATCAGGGGGGAAAGGCGCGGTTGGGAACCGGGTTCGAGGAGCGAAGAATAGACGAAGAAGGAGTTGGGGGAAAAGGGTGACGTGCTGGTTGGATCTCGCGTGTCACTTCCGGGCTGGATTATTAGAAGTCTCTCTGTACCTTCGTCTCGCCGCCGCCCTGGGTGCAAGGACGAGCGGTGCAGCTGCAGGCGATGGGGTCACCGCGGCCGCGGCGACCGCTGCAGCTGCGGCTGCCGATGGCGCCGCCGCCCCCAGCCAGCTCCACGGCATGGCCGGCAACCTGTATCCTGTTTTTGTCACAAAACTGTTAGTTCGTTGCATCGCCTGGGCGATCATCACGCTCGCCAGTGATCTCGCCATCATCGGTTACGTCACGTCCGAGCAACCCCTAACGGGACGCCGTGGATCCGTCGGAAACGTTGCGGAAATCTCGAGTAGAACGAATTGCGCGTTACTATGGGAAGGAGAAGCTGGTCGATCGGGTTTCGACCGCGTTTCCATTGGATTATCGCGTGTGATTTGTTACGGAGGCGGTGTAGGCGGAGGGACTATGGTAATTGGGTGTCGGGGATAATATATATTGATTGGTAGGGCGTTTCCGGAACAATTTAATACGTCCGATTGGTTATTGGGTGAAATTATATTCATACCTTCGCTACGAGAATTTCTGATTCGATATTCCGAGTATCCGGACCGATGTTTCAGGCAGCAGCCATTCTACCCCGTTCCGTGCCGCGGAACGGGTAGAAAGTTGCTCGATCCATGGCGCCCGATTAGGGGTTGAAAATGGCAGCTTGTCGCTAAGGTGTCTGGTTCACGACACGCGTGTTATTGCCCGTGACACGGAAATACCATTTTGCAAATGCCCGATACAGTGATCGATAGCTCTCCACCGGGTCACGGACAACGCACGCGTAATCGTTGATTAAATCCGCGGTACACTGGCAGTCCTCCCGTTATGGCATTCACGGTGTCAGTTAGCGAGTTCTTATCCTTACAAAGTGCTTTTCACTCTCGTCCCTTCCGACTTTACCAAACAACTCCACTACCGATCTTCTCTTCGACCCTATTTTCGCACCCCCGTTTCCTCCCTCTCTTTCCTCGTGAAATATTCCAAAGCTCGACACGAGTCGCTTCGACCCGAAGCGTCTTTGCGAGAAACCATTGAAACCGGACCGAAACCTAAGATCCGATCCTTCTGTCCATTCCCTAAAGCAAATACTCATCGACACCTGCGCAAACGTTCCCTCCGTTTATTCTCTACCTTTGCTACCGAGGGAAGGACAAAAGCCGATATTTCCAAACGAACCATAATATCGAAGAATCGAATTTAACCTGTACAACCCGATATCGTTGCCGGCGATTGGCGGACAGTCGCGAGGAAGCCGCGTACAGAAGGAATTCAACACCGTCCCCATGATTCGTTCAGGCGAATTACAGTCACGGTGGGTAACGCGAGGAACAGCGTAACCGAATATCGAAACAGATTAACGCCATCGCCGGATCGCGTATTCAAATTTCATGCAGATCTCCGCCGGTCTGCTAGTTCCGGTTCGTTAGCAACGTCGTTCCGCCGTGGATTTATTAAATTCCAGATATTCCTGTTTAACCGCCGGTCTTCTCTTCCCTGTCATCCCTCCGTAACCGGCTTTTTATTCCTCCTCTCCGCGGGGATTCCTTCGCGTATTAAACAAGAATTTATCGTCCAACGGAATTGGGGAATCTCTTTCGGTTATCGCCGAATTCCACACTCAGTATTTCATCATTCGATATTTCTCTTAGTCGAACGAGGGTTGGTTGAACAGGGCGGAGATGGATTTTCGCAAACGAAGAAATCTTTTCTTCGCTTCTTTTCCACTGTGTCATCGCGATTTCCGTTCTTCTCGCAGGAATTTCTCTTTCTCCGCGAATTTCTCGATTCGCTGCGATTATTCGCGACTTCTCGATAATTTCGTCGCAGCTGCAACGCGGTTCTCGATACCGAACTCGCGCGACCTCTTGGAGTTTTTTAATTAAAATTCCGAGTCCCCATAACGATCGTCGTTCGACGAACCGAGACAATGTATTATTAATTAACTCTGCCGCCCGTCCACGTTGATTTATTCGCGCAACAATACACCGTCTATTTACCCGCGAGTACGACTGAACTGCTAATTAGGACCGCGTTTATTTATCGACTCGCCGTCAATCCGACTGACACGACTCGCGATGAAAACCGTCGATTATTGTTTTTCCCTTTCTTTCCCAGCTTTCGCTGCGTTCTCGATCAACGCCCGCGGTCTATCGAACGTAATTACGCGTCCACCTCTTTCCCTTTCCTCTCTCTCTCTTCTTTCCACTCGTGAAATACAGCGCGAAATATTTTGCAACAACGAAGCTCGAACGGGAGCAGGCGAAGATGGCGATGGAGCAACTACGCGTTGCCTTTTTCACCGCCGTTAAATACAGTATAAAGCGTCTTGGTTACGAGACTCGAGCGAGAGGAAATAAAAATTCCTTCCTTGTTGCTGGAAAAATTCCTTTTCTATTTTCCTCTCGGCGAAATTGAGCATGAAACGGCGAAATACTCCGCCGCGAGTCTTCACTAAGAGAATATAAAAATGGCAGTGGAGAAATTTACGTCTTCTTTCTTCTTTCTCGCCAGTCGGTAGAATATCCTCGGGTAAAATCCCGCGAAAAATATTTCACGGGTAAGCGAGGAGGAAGATGGCGTCGGTTGTGAATTTTTAACGCCGGCACGATGTTTAATTAACGAGCGAAGTCCTCGGTGGTGTGCAATGGCGAGTAAGTCTCGATGAGAGGATGTTTCATCCATTGTAACGGGGTTCATTCGCGTCGCGGGATCCTGAATGAGATTTCCAATTCTCGTTCCTGCTGAAACGTTCTTCCACCATAAATTCAGCGGAGGTAACGACGGCGGGCTCGTCGAGTGGGCTTCCTGCAGCCACGCCTCGAGTGCCACCGTGGTAATTAATATGATCGAATCGTTCCTTCGATGAGAAGAATCGAAATCGAGAAGGGTTGCAGCCCTTCCGCTTTCCATTTCTTCTTCTCCGACGTCTCGTCTTCCTTCTCTCGAATTTGTCGCAAAACACTGCGAATTTTTATCACGGAGATACTCCTTGTATTCAATTGCGAATCGTCGCATTGGTTCTTCGATGAGAAAATCGCATAGGAGAATCGCGACGCTTCTACTTTCTTCGTATCCAACGGTTATCTCTTCCAAATTTGTCGCAAAATAAATCGCGAAATTTAATAATCGGAATGGTCCTTTTTGCGATAAAAAATCGGAAGAATGAATTTTCACGGCGAAAGAAATTCGTTCGGATTCTCTGATGCACGGGATAAAAAAGATTCCCGTTGGAAATTATAATAATCGAGATGCTAGTGAGATTCGACCGCGAATGAGGGAGAATCGTTAAAAAAATAATTATAGCGGGTTGGAAAAAACGTAGGGAGCAGTTTCGCGGGCGAATAGCTCGGGAACGGAAGTGAACCTTCGAGACGACATCTCCCCTTTAACCGGTGCCCGGCTTTTTTGCAATATTTGCCAGACCGCGAACGCGACACGGGACGCGCGCCAGAAGCGTTTCCTTTGAATTATTAAGGGGACAAATGAAACGCGCCCAGACGGGAATCAATGAAATTTCTATCGTTGGTTTCCGCGCACGTCCGCCGACAGTCATTCGCGATTACGTTGAATAATTAACAGCCGCCGAATTGAGTCGTAATTAATTATGCAAATAACTACCGCGTTCAATTTGTTATTAGATTCGTTGGTACCCGCGACGATTAACGAGGCGAGCGACAACGAATTCCCTCGGCGTGCACGGAAACCCAACCCCTTGCGGTTTCCCGATGAATTGCAAGGAAAATTCTCGCGCGAGATCCACGTGGAAATGGAGATGAACCGGTTCCGGTTCGATCGTCCATCTTCCAGTAACGGACACGTTAATAATTACGCGATCCACCGATTATATTCACCCGAGCTACTTAGTCCTCTCAGTTTGGCAATTAATCGGCGATACGCGCCATTGTTCTTCGTCGAGCGGAACTCTTAAAAATTGAACGTTCAAAACGATCAAATCGTTCGATTATTTATCGAAATCCGAGCAGTTCTATACGCGGAACGAACTAATTCGAGGAAACCGGAGTTTCTAAAAAAAAGCTTCGATATTCGAATGCACCGCTGCGGGGAGCAAGGAAGATTTCAAAGCCCAAGTCGACTCGTTGAATGTCTTCGGTCAATGCACGAGTACGTATCTGGTTCTTAACATCCGAACCAGCCCTATTCCTGGCTCTCCTCTCTCGGAGCCATTCATCGCCGAAAGGGATGTCCGTAAAACGGCGGATAAAACGGTGGAAAAAATGCGAGAACGGAAGTCTGGCGACGTTGCTATAGAGAAAACGACGAAGTACTCCTGGAGGAGGGCGAGACCGGCGTAACCTTGAATCGATGAAAAGCCATAGGCACGGCAGCGTGGCGAATCAATGGGGGTTGGGACGGATGGAGGTTGGCGAACGTCGAGAGTCATCGTCGGTCCACGAGGCTGTGAGTAATTAATACGATTGAATTCTATTCTGCCGGCTGGTGCAGCAGCTTTGAGGCTTTCGCGCGCGCGGACGCTGCAGAAGCCTCCGCAGGGGTGAGAGGCCGGCCCGACGATGGGGTCGCCAACGGTGCAGGGGGTGGCTCTGCTGGCAGGGTTGCTGCGAGCGATCAATAAACGCCGCTGCCAGCATCCACCCCTGGATCCGCGTCTCTTCTCCCCGTGTCTCGCCCTCTCTCTCTCTCTCTCGCCCTCTTCTTTCCTCCTCCTGCTTACTCTCCCTCCTTCCGCCTCTCACCCTCTTCCGCCACTCCGTCTCTGTCTTCTTCTCCTCTTCACTTTCTCCGTCTTTTTTCCACCCCCGTTTCACTCTCCTTTCCCTATCCGTCTTCCTCTAACCGTTCACTTTCTCTGTTTATCTCTCGCCTCTTTTTCATCCTCTTCCTCCTTCGTTCCTCCGTCTGTCTCTTCCACTCCGTTCACTTTCTCCGTTTCTCTTCAACCCTCGCTCTCCCTCGGACAATCCCCCTCGAGATCTTTTTTCCCTCGCTCGCGCGTCTTCTCTCGAGAAAGTTCACCGTCTCCCTCTCCGTCCAGAATTCGGATTCGGCTCAATCCTCCGCGTTCCTTCGGCCACGGTTTCCTCTTCCTCCCCTCCCCGATCCGCGACTTCCGCCGTCGGTCTTGTGGGGTCCATGCCCCTCCGTCTTTGTTTCAGCGCCGAACTTCGCTCTCCGTTTTCCTCTCGATCGATTTTACGCGTGCCTTTCCGGATGCTTCCGGTGTCTCGGCTTCTTTTTCAGCATCGCTCTCTCCCTCTGCCGCCCCCCTTTGTCGGCTGAAATCCCCCGGATTTCACTCTCGATTCTCGCCGTCGATTCTCCCCGGAACGTCTCGATTTTCGTCCCCTAAGGTTGTCTCTGGTCCTTCGCGCTCCTAGCTGCACTTTCCCTCTCCTTCCGCCCACGCCCGCCACTTTTCTCTCCCGCAGCACACTCCGCGTCTCGTAATACACAATTTCCTACCCACCCTCTTTGCACGCGCATCTCCACCCTCGGCCTCTCTTTGTCTCGCCCCTTTCTTTTTATCACGATACACCGAACACACGCACACAACGTGGCAACGGTTCTTTAACCGTCTCCTCCATCCTTTCTCCAGACGTCTTCCATTTTAATCTCCCTCCACGGCGTCGTTACATCCCTTAATCTCTTAATTCTTCTCATCTTTCTCGCCGCCAAATATTATTTCATCCCAACCCTCGGTTTATCTCCCGGCATCTTCTCTCTTTCTCTCTCTTTCACCCTCGAAGGTTGCGGAGAGGAAGGCAATAAGTCGATACGACACGGACTCCAAGCCCGCTCGAGTTTCTCTCTTCGACCGTAGCAATTCCTTTCGAAAGCCTCCGCGAACGTATCCGCCGGAGAATTCCGCGGTGAAAAGAAACAATTCGCCTTTCCTCCACGCTTCCGCCGTGAAATTGCCGGCGAGCCGTATAAAAGAATGCCGCGCGAGCGGCGAGTGACCCCGATGGAAGCTTCTTAAAACGCGAGACGGCAGAGACCCGGCTGCTGCTCTTTCACAAACCATCAGAATTTCCCTCGGCCAACTTTTCCTTTTCGCCCGACTTCCCGCCGGACTTTCCTCCGTTTCCCTCGATTTATATCGGGTTTTCATCGACGACCAGTTCGAAGGGTCGGCGGTTCGCGGAGAAGGAGAGTCGCCCGAGGATCGTTAGGTCCGGAACAAGTGGAAAATTCGCCGCGAAGGATCGATCCCCTCGCCGGGGTTCAACGTTTGACCGATCGGCCGAATTAGCGGCTTAACGATCTCTTTAAATCGCGTTTCGGATTAAACGAAGATTAAATTCCCGGATCTGCTCGCTTCCTCGCGACTGTTCGATGGAACGAGAACTTTTAACGGATTCGCGGATCCGTGGAAGAACGTCTGGAAATTTGAAAGCGGTCTTCTCTCGATCAGGTGGATGCGTTTCGCGACGAATTAATTCCTCGGCAATCACGCCGCAGAGAGTAAATAAATCCTCGCTTTATCCTTCGGATGTCAAATGATTGCGGGAACGAAGGCTCCATTACTGTAGCCGCTTATTATGCTCTTTCGCAAAATTTATTTACATACATTAAATTTCTTTCCTTTCTCTTTTACCGTGCTTGTAATGCAAACGAGGGGCGTTCGCTCGTTCACCAATGAATAAATAAATAAATATTTTAAAAATTCATAAATTTATTCATCGGAAAAAGCATCCACCACAACCGCGCTCCGTGTTTCCACGAACGGTTCCGTTCCTGAAAATCCGAAAAATTCCTAAGCGAATCTGATACGTGTGGAAAAGTCCTACGAATCACCTCGAACCTATCTCATCCTAAATTCACCCCCAAAAAATAACTTAAAAAAACATATCCAAGCCTTCGCAAATTTTGGAAGATCTAGTTAAATTTCGAGCGATTTCGCCGATGAGAAACACGTCGAGTCGATTCCTCGACTCGGGTTAATCGAGAAAAAATCGTTGCGATCGATGAGGAGGGTAGAGGGTGCAGGAGGAGTGACGGGGTGGTGGCAGACTAGGGCGGAGGAGGGTGGCAAGAGAAGTAGAGCTGAAACAGAGCACACACACATGGAGACAGACGCGAAACACAGCCCCGGGGGCGAAAAGTCAAATGCACTAGAGAACCACAGTCGCATGAGCCACGAGTAAAGCAACAGTGATTAGGTGTGTGTAAATTACTCGCTACTCCTCTTTGCCAATTACGCGTGGTAACATCAACGTTCTCGGGACCGGCTAATGGTAATCGTCTGGGACGGTCTGGCAATTTTGACCTCCCCCTGGACAGGAGGACGGGCTTGTCCATCCCTCCTAGACCAGGAGGAACAACCGGACCAACCCTCTTCGGCCAGGATTCGGTGCGGGATAGTAAGTGGCTGGTTCGAGAGGGACAGATGCTACGTGCACTCTTGCCAAAGATTCCGAGTATTTCCCTTCGCCCCTTTCTTCCAGGAATATCGACAGACACGGGACGTTGATAATTTTCTAATAAATTTGATATTTCACCGAATTAATTTCAAGCCTTTCACGAGTAAGCTTTTACCGCGGTTACAGACACGATTTTCGTTGTATCTTTTGTAAAATATGAAATAGAAAACGCTATTATTTCGAAATTCCTTTACTCCCTTATAAAAATATTTGATACGAATATTTCTAATTAAACCAAGGGTCTAGAGGTACCCGGCATCGAGTCCGAGTATCCGAAAAATTTCAAGGGAATTTTAATAGCCATAATTTCCGCTCGAAACTATCGATAGCAGAACTTGGAATTAAAAATAGAAAAGAAGAGAAAATAGGAGGACGTAAGGAACAAAGCCTTTGACAGAGCCGGTAGACCCTTCAAAGCTTTCCCGCGGCTGAAATTAACTCCTTCGTTCGAATTAGAAAATCGAAGTTCGCCGAAGAGGAGGTGGGCCGATAATGAGTAAAAGTTGAGCGGCAAAGTGCTCGCTTTGTCGGAACGAATGGATCAAGTTTGTGTCAAAGAAAGCGAACTGCCGGCAAAGGAGATCCGGCGAACTTTTACCCCGGACAACTGCTAGCCGGTTTAACGCGGTAACAAGCGAGACTCGCCGTCGAGGATTGTACAGATCGATCGGGATCAGTCGATTTTCTTTCGTCGGAAAAAGAAAAAACGCGGATAAAATGAAAAGTACCTGTGTACCTATCGAACTCGGAATCTTTCGCGCGATTAGGCACGAGCGTGTGGAGACAGGGAGGATGAGTGAATTAATTCCACGGTGCGAGAGAAACCGGAAGTTGTTGCCTCGACGAGCAACCAACAGTGTTCCTGAAGCGGTAACAAAATGCATTCTCTGCTGGATAACAATTAGTACAACGATCTCGCTACACAGATAGATCGGAAAACTCGCAACTTCCAAAAAAACTGGCCCGGGGCCTCGTCACAGCTGTTCATCGACCATAATCCATGCACTAAGAAACGATTCGTTCCAGAAATAACAATCATAATCATGATAACGAGAATAATAATAATAGTAGTAGTAATGATAACAATAATAATAACGATAATAGTACTGTCGTATAGTGATCTCGTACGAAAGCCATTCAACGGAAGAAAATAAAAGGAAAAGAAAACGAAAGAGAGAAAAAAGAGAGAGAGAACGAAATATAGATAGTAGGTATACTGTATACTCCGAGCAATGTGAGTAATTACGCCAAAAGTAAGGTAGATGCAGAGATTAGTATGTAAAAGAAAAAAAAAGAGAAAAACGTGAGCCTCTACTACTGATGTCCTGACACAACACGCGACGTGTCTCTCGAACGGAGAAAAAGAACGGTTAAAAAAAACGGACGACTGCCAATCGAGAGAAAAAAGTGAAAAGAAAAACGAAAGGTGAAAAAATAAAACGAGAAACGGAGAATGAGTTTTCCCGTGTGGTCGAACGGTACGCGAACCGACGTCGTTTTCCGCGATTAATTCGATCGATCGCGATTTCGTACGTGTCGTGCTCCGTTTCGTATGGAAATGTATACACACACGTGTTTTCTTGCGCGTGCATAATTACCGCTTACGTATAATTATACAGCGAAGACAAGAAAACCTCGTTCCCCTGTTTTCCGTCCAGTTCCTGCCCTGTTTTCAACTATCGACTTTCTTTCATTATGCACCCCCTACGCGGAATTAATCGAACGATAATATCAGAACAAGCGTAAAAACAGGTCAACAAACGACAAATTCACGCGTGTAATTTCGCAAATGTTTGGCCTCGATAGATAAGCAAATTTCGAGACTCGGTGGTTCTCTCGTATCTTTCATCCCTATCCGTCTTTCCTATTTCTAATACTTCTTTTCTGAAACCGACATGTTTCACGCGCGAATGTTTAGCTTTGCTAAAAGTTCGCGAAACTTACAAATTTTTGCGTATTATAATCGACGATATTAGACTCGAAGATTCCGGAGAATAATTTCAAGTCGATCGAAGAACAACGTTACGAAAGAACAATTTTATCGTCGCGATGTCCCATGGTTCATCGCGAATTTCGAGAATTCTCGAATTCGCGAGACTGAACGTAACCACCCGATCGACGGAGAAAGAAAAATAAGGGTATTCGTGGAAACCACCGAGTAATAATCCGTTTCTTCTCCGGAGACCCGTTTGTCCGCGTTTCCGCGCGGACTATCCGGCGTCTCTCGTTATTTAACGCAAGGAAACCGTGAAAAATAGGAAGAACGAGAGACGGACGTTGCCAAAGACGTCTTCTGGCGACTCGGTTACGCGTCGGAGGCGTCCGTGATGCTTTCCTCCCTTGGCGAAAAAAGAGAAAGAGAGGAGAAGAAATTGAAAGGAAAGAAACGGGGGAAAAAGAAGAAAAAGAAGAAGAAGAAGAAGAAATTATAAACAGCGGTGAAAGAAGAGAACGCGCGTCGTTTCTTTTCCATTTTCCGTCTGTTCCAAGGAGGAAAGGATTATCTGTCGAGCTTTCAAAAAAGCGCACCCCATCGAGGGGCGACTACTAATTGCTGGCGGTGCTTGCACGCTCAGCGGTAACTAATTAAGGCTACGCACTGAGACTAATTAGTGAATGCCAGGCTAAACAACCAGTAAGGTGAACGTTATATATATATATATGTATACGTATAGATGTACTCGTGTCTGCTGGAAAAAAATAAAGAACGACACCGCGAACGGCGACGAGGCTCACCGGGGGACCCTGTCGTTCGCGATAAAGATAACGGATAACTCGGAAAATTCTTCCTTCCCGCGCGAATTATTCTAGAAGACGAGGCAAACGGAGAATTCTTTCGGTCTTCTCGTAGACGATACGTGGAGAGACTCAGTGAGCCGGTGCTCGTGGAGGAGCGAATCGTTCCAAGAGACGTTCAGCGAGCGACGTGACCGAGGCGATCGGCGTCCGAACGATGCGAATACGAGAATTAATTAGTTACCACTAAATCAAAGGCGGCACTTGTCGAGCATGCAGCAACCTTCGCCCGGCCAAAAAATTACTGTCATGTCTCTCGCCAACTAACACACCGTGCCACGATCCAATAACATTAATCAATGACAACAGTTCCAAAGAAAAAAAAAAAAAGGAAAAAAAAAATAAGAAGAAAGGAAGAGAAGAGGGGGCGAAGGTGTGAACGTAAAGGTGGAAGAAAGAAAACGAAAAGAGAGAGAAGAGGTACGCGTGAAAGAACATGGCGAGACGATGGGAACGTGTATATCGAGAGATACATATATCGTGAACGATCGAAATGTCAAATCGCCGGGAGTGACTTCGGATAATAAAAGAAACTGAAGTAACGCAACAGGGGCGGGCGTTGAAAAGTGAAAAAAAAAGGGGGGATGAAAAGGGGAATAAACGAAAGATATTACCGGACCGTGCCGCCATGGCAGCTCCGTATCGGGAGAGAGAGAAAGAGAAAGAGGGGAAAAAAAAGAGAAGCGAGTAAAACCAGCGTCAGAATTCGAGAGGATATTACTGTTACGAGAGGGGACGGGTGAGAACACAGCGAGAGACGCTAATTGAAAAGAAGATAACGTTACGTTCTCTGATAAGAGAAAAGAGACGAAGAATGAATGACGTAAAAAAAGGAAGAGGGAAGGGGGGCGGGAAAAAAAGGGAAATAAATGGGAAGAAAAAGAATCAACGAAAGTAGTAACAAGAACGAATAAAAGAAAGCGTTCTCTGGTAGACGGCATGCTTTTCTCTTCCCCCTCGTTACGTTCTTTCTCGCGAATGCCTTTCAAAAACGCGAGCAATTAGCCAGTACAACTTGCATTACCGACTCTGCCTCTCTCTCTCCCTCTCTCTCCCTCTCTTCCTCTCTCGCTCTTTCTCCCTTCCCTTCCTTTTTCCTCTTCCGTTCACGGGAAAGATGGCCCGAACAAGAGTGGCCGTTAAAACGAGAGAGAGACGACGGATGGCGAGCCGAAGAGAAAGAGAGAAAGGCAAGAAACAACGAAGAGAACAAACAAGACCAAAAAACTAAGGGGAGAAAAATAAAACGAGACAGAACGAAGAGTTTAAAGGACGAAAAGAGAGAGAGAGAGAGAGAGAGAGAGAGATAAAGAGTGGAAAAAAAGAAGAAAAAATATATAGAGAAAAAGAAAACGTACGTGTAAGATACACTAGGAAACGCAAGATCGTTTCCGCAATCCACACTACTCAGCTCTCGTACGTGTACGTAGGTGCAAAATATATATATGTATAGTAATCTGTACGACTGCCAGGACGGACGTACCATAACACGTGAAATTATAATATAATAATAAGGTATAGTCGTATGTATCCGTACGCGCGTCGATGGTACGATCATTTGGTAATGGAAAGCAGCGATAACGATAGGCAAACGTGACATACGATAAATGTGACACACGAGAGAAAGGTAACAGAGATCTATTCGTACGGTAATTTCCTTTTTCGCAACTTTTCCTCGGGTTTCACGTCCGAAACTTCTCGGATACCAACGTGCATGCGAATACATACGCGTTATCGTTACGTATATTCAATATAGATATATGTACGGTATATATATAATAATATATATATAATGTATTCACAGGTGAATCTCATATGAAGGCAAGCCAAGGCCACGACATGAGACGTGCAAATTAAAAAAGGTAATAATTATTAAAAAAAGAAGCAAGTAAAAAATTCTCTCCCAAAACCGCTTTCCAACCACAACCAAGCACAACCACAGGCAAGGTACGGGCCTTTGTCAACGAGACAG
>NIJG01000161.1:3316210-3347402 GCA_002201625.1 Euglossa dilemma
TCGTGGCTGTCTTTTCTGTCTTTCTTTTGCCTTTGCTTTCTATCTTTCTGTGTTTTTTTTTTTTTTTTATGTTGGCTTGGTCGTGGTGTGTTGGCGGCTGTTGGGAAGAAACAAACGAAAATGTGAAACTTTTTCTTTTCACTGTCTGTCGCGATACTCCGAGCACGGCTGCCGCTCGGCGATGAGTTTCGTTGATCGTCTCTCTTTCTTTCGCCCGTCATCACTGTCGCTGCCTTTTTCTGGCCATCGCCTTCAGGAGAACCCGTGGCAATTCTCACGGATCTCGAAGTAGAGATTCAGCAGTGCCGATTCCGGCACGTCGTGGAAGCACCTACCCTCTGGCCACTGTACGCATACTGAAACAGAAAGCATACGGTTCGCGTTAGCGCGTCTCGTTTCGCTTTTTATTCGAAAATCGAGGCAAGATGCTATTTCTCGAACAAGTGTCTCTTTCAGAAATAATTGTAGCATAAAAAGTCGTGTAATTTCCTTTTTGGTATCGCATAGGTAACCGGGTTAATGCACAGCCATTCCTCGACGTTTCACGCTGCGAATATCCATCCCCTAGGATAGGGTACACGAGTAAAGTTACGGCGTAATAATGCATTGATACGTTAAATTTTGTATTCACAAATTACACGGCGTGCCATTAACTTCGCTACGTACGCCTAGGGATATTCCCACGCTGGGAATTCCTAGTACGGTAGATTGTTAGTCGGAAACGTGTATGGTTTTTGCGTCATCGCGAGTGGCGAAGACACTGCTAATTCTAGTAGATAAATTCAGATAGACTCTCGAGTCTCGCGAACGCGATCTTATAATAATTCTCGTCTTTCGAGTCTTTTCTCTAATTGTTCGACAGGAAGGATAATATGCACTTAGGAAGAATTTTCTCTCAAAGACAAAATCAATTTCCGACGTTTCAGAGGTTCGATAAATTTAATTGCGCGATTCAGAGCTTTCTTCTTCAGACACAGTTCTGGATCACCTGGTTTCGAATCAACTTAACTCCTCAAACCACCGAACCAATCTCAATTTTTCATTACCGCAATTTATGCGCGAGGAAGTATCAGGAAACTGGAGTTTGCCGAGGAAGATGTCGGAATATAGAGATAATCCTTGTTAGACCGGGTCGGAAATGGGGCAAGGCGCGAGAGGAATATTCGTTGGTTGCGAGATGCTGATCGATTGCCTTTTATTTCAGCAAGGCTGGCAAAGGATGTCGGTAAGCGACGACCAAGTGCGTTTTCTCACGGAAGCAAATCCTCCTTCGGGAATCCTTCAGCGCGGAGAGACCTTTCAGGGCAATAAATTATCCGCGTGTCGATATCACAGCTACTTTCCGGATAGATCCTGGCCGAGATATTCCTCTCGCCATCAAAGAATTTCTCCTTCCGCCTGCGACAGGATTTTCTTCCCTTCTATTTATCTTTTCGCTAGCGCGAGGAACAATATCTTTAACCAGCGAATCCCGGAACATCGTTGGTAATAATTTGCAAAGTATTCGTACGTATGTACCTTCGTAATTGTACCTTTGTAAAAAAGAAAGCAGAGGACGACAAAGTTTCTGGCCTGTTGGAGAAAACTGTTGGCGATGATTCACCCTTCGCGGACGAGAAGGTAACGATACATTTGATGTACACTAAACGATTAAAAATAACAAATCGTGGGAAATTCTCAGAATTAAAAAATATCTACGACATCGATGACAATACTAAAATTATTTTTCGCTGTATTTTTGTTCCACTTTCATTCTATAATTTAAGAAACTTCCACGTTTATCATGACAAAGGGTTAACACTATACTCTGTCCAAAGAGACGAGGTACCAGTGCTTCCATTAATCCCTGCGATGTATATACAAAAAAATATAGCAAGTGTAACGTAAAGAAAGATTGAATAAATATAGAAATATGAAATAGTAATATGGCAAATTGCGATATAGTAAATACAGAAATGTAAGATACTAGCTAATATAGGAATAACGCAACGACGATCACAACGCGAGTTCTTCGAACGGGCAAAGAATCGGTGGTACTTTCAGATGGCTTGGACAGGGCGAGAAAATAGTATCCAGGATGATCTCTATACCATGATCTCTGCGCCGGCTAGCGACTGGCTTTTTCATGAATACGTGAACGAACGTGGATTTATCGGCGCGCGGGAACAGAGGGCTGGGATAAATTACGCGAAACACCGTGTTTCACCGGGCAATTTCGATCGGCATTTGTAATTCGGATTGCATCGGCCCTTCACCCACGCGATAATGGAATTTCAAATAAAAATGAGCGGCCCGCCGGTTGCCCGGGGAACACTTGTACCGCGATTTTTCACCGGGGGCCGTAAAAATCCATCAAAAATCCCGATACAGATTCGGACGACACGAATGGGCAAAAATTGGCGAGAAATTGTTTCCGATTTTCCCCGAATCGAATGCTTAATTTACGATCCTCCCCGTGGATAGCCGCCACGCAAACGAGATAACGAATTTTCCCGAGTTCTTAATTCTTTTATCTCCGACCGATCATTTTTCTAAAGCAGATTAGAATTACCTTAAACCGACCATGTAAAATTGTAAAACAAAAGATATTTAAAAGTATAAAATCCATTGTCGAAAAATGAAATAACTCGCGCTGATAGTAATCGTTAGTGAAAATAAAAATATTTAAAGGAATAAAACCCATTGTCCCAATTTCTGCCAAACAATGAGAATAAAACACCAAAAGATCGAAGTATCTCGTTTCTGTTTTATCACCAACCCGTCATTTTTCTAAAGGAGATTAGAACAAACTTAAACCGATCATGTAAAATTATAAAATAAATGGTATTTGAAAGAATAAAATCCACTGTTCCAATTTCTACCTAAAAACAAACATGAAATAACTCGCGCTGAAAGTCATCGTTAGTGAAAATAAAAATATTTAAAGGAATAAAATCCACTGTCCCAATTTCTCTCAAATAACGAGAATAAAATACCAAAAAATCGAAGTATCTCGTTTCTGCGAATTTTCTCCTCGTAATTTCCTCGCGGAACGATCTCCATTCGGAGAGGTAAATAATCGGTAAGCAAGAAGAAAACGGGAAGATTTTCATTACCAGGAACAAGATACCAGAAAGGCGGGATTCTTCAGCCTACTGTGGATCGAAAGCCCCAGGTGGAAAGCCTGGAAGCAGCGTGTGCTTGTTATTAAGGAACGATAATTCACGTGCACGTAATGAGCCGCGATTTGAGCCGAGGATGGCCATCATTGACGAGCAAACGTCGCTGCGAGGATGAATCGTAGGATCGCGTGCCAGATGGCTGTATCTCCGGCGAAACGAAACGGAAGGTGGCGAATTATTCGTCCAACCTTAACCCATGGCCAGAAGCAGCTACGCGGATGACCCACGAGACGCTATCACGCTACCACGTTGCACAAAGAACCACCTGCATATCTCCGTCTAATTTAAATCTCAATTCTTCTGCTTGATAAACAACCGTTATGTCGTGTTCCACGTGGACAAGCTGTTATGCGGGCTACACGCCACTGACGAATATCGAAGGTTACTATCTAGAGAATGACGTATCTTCGAAACTGGCTTCCCTCGAGTTACGAGTCCTGCGCTCTGGAAAAATAGGTCTTCCACACAACGTAGGGACAGCTGTGTGTTTGTGCGGCGCGCAGGTCACCTCACAGGTGTTTAGGCTTATCTAGATCTTAATCCGAGCCCTAGGTCTATCTGCCGCGAGCAATCGTTCTGCGGAAATTACGTAGAAGGGAGGTTGTAATGAATATTATTCAAGAGGATCGAGTATCCCGAGAGGTCTGTCGAAAGTTTTAAGTTTCCGAGTTTCGAGGAATAGATCTATCCAGATCTTGGCCGAATCTAGGCCTATCTCGACGATCGGTCGGCAAAATTACGTAGAAGAGAAGTTACGACGATCGCGAAGATGACGTGTCTATAGAAGGGATTCTCGAAAGGTCGAAGTTTTAAATTTAAGGGTAGAAACTTCTAGCTTCTTATCTTCTTATCTAAACTCCGCCTGGATGTATCTCTTCTTAGCAATCGTTCGAGAAGGTAACGTTATTTCGCGGAAGGACATCCTTGGAGAACGTAGAAATATCGATGATTATTTATTTATTCGCTATGAATGTCACTCGCAAGGATAATAACGCTCTTAACCCTTTCGCTATGAATATACGATTCGAGACTTTTCTTGTATTTTTCTGAGCTCGGTGAGATACGTTTTATGCCAAAATAAAGAAAGAGAATGAAATGGTAGAAATAGGTCTCGAGAAATCCTAAAATCGAAGACCGTAAAGAAGCAGGTGCGATGGAAGTATAGGTAAAAATGGGAAGCTACGAGGCAAACTCGACAGGAGGACTTTATTGCGGCTTTATCCGCGTCTAGTCCGAACCAGGTCTATCTGCCCTAAGCGATCATTCGGGGAAATTACGTCGAAAGAACGAGCGTGGAAAAGATAATGCAGTTTGATTGCACGCTGCACGTCCTTTTTATACGACTCGGGTGAACGCGAATCTCGAACACACATTCCAAGTATCGTTTCACCTCTATTCCGTATTCTACGAGAACGCTGCGAGTATTCGCTGTTGAACTCGCGTACTCGAGGAAGACGATGCTCTTGGCACGGTTTGCTTTCCCGATCCCCGCGATTCTCGCACTCCGTTTCGTTTCATCGCTTCTGAGAAAAGTATGTTCCTCGAAAGCGGAGCCCGGCCTCGGCTCGATTCAGCGGCAACCGTTCGACTCGAAACTACTTTCCTTGGCTCCGTTGAAAAGAATCCTCCTCGATCGGAAATATTTTCGGCCCTGTGTAATCAGCAGAATGCAGGCCTCTCTGCTTCCTCCGCCGATTTCCATCGGGCGTCTTCAACTTTTCATGGATAATAAAGCCCTCCTCTCTCTGCCCGTTCAAAGCCTCCGGAGAGACGTTGGAAGGTCGATTCGACGCGCGCTTCCGATTCCGATCGTTTATTATCAATCCTCGGAAATTTCCCTTCGAGGAGAGAGGGTAATCGACGATTAAATGGGTCCTCCGATAAAGCCTCGATTCGGGAATTAAAACTCGGTAATTCCTAGGGGTGGAGTACTCGAGAGTTGTCGAAGTCAAAGGTACAGAGGATAAACGATCAACCTTTCAAACGCGATCTTTGCTCTGCGATACGAGTTCTAATAGCACGTGTCATAATCGACGACAATCGGTTACAGGTTTAACCAAAATAATCGTTAAAATTGCGAAAGCACGTCTATATTACTATTTTTCTAGCTACTATTAGTCACGGACCACTCACCCAAAATTTTTCTCAGAACGGTGAAAAAATTATAAGTATGTAAAGTAGATATTACTAACCAAATTCACGTTAGAAAGTTCTGGAAGCTCGAATGGCACGTAGTACGATCAAAGGGCAGCATCGGTTACACGTCGAGACGCTAAGTCCTAACCCGTCGAAGAATAACACGCAACTGAGCACGAAAACATCAGCGAAAATTAAACGCGAGCCTGCCCGAGCGCGACAATGTTTACATTCGACTCTGTCTGCGAGCCACGCCTCTCGCTACGTTCTGTTTCGCTCGAATTCCTTACCGCGAGTCCCCAACGATGTCCCAAACAAAGGCACTCGATTTTCTACGCTCCAACATCGACGCGATAATTGTCAAAATAATAATCGAGGGTGAAGCACCCCTCTCGCGATTATCCCCGCGAATGTACTTAAGTATTAACACGCCTGAACATCTATACGCGTCTCGTAAACCTATTCAACCGCCTCGAGAAGATCCTCCCTTTGCAATTCTCATATTTCATCCGAATTACCCTACACCCTCCAGCCGAAAACCAAAATGGAATCAGGAACGACCGAGGCACCGTAACCACCGATGTCTACGCTTCGCCGCCATCCTAATTCCGCTCCGTACATCGTCTGGCCATCATCGCGACCCACGGTTCCCATCGCACGCACCCTCGACGCTCCACCGACGCTCATTGCCATCTCGACGCCACCCCTCGGCATCGCGGAGGCCACCCGCGGCGCCTCGTTCCCTCGCGAGCAACGCGGAACAGCCGTTCCTTTAAAATTACACCGCGAACATGGCCGTGCAAACATATTACGCGAACAACCAGCGACGTACGCGCGGGAAAGTGGCGTTACGTGGTGTATTTTCGCGAGGATACGTGCGCCACCGCTGTGTTCCGCTTCGCCGTAAATTTTCCCCTAGCCCAGAGCGTTCCCGCCGCAGGAGGAAAACAACGCACGGGGTTTAAAAAAAGGAACGCTGTCTGTTTTTCATTGCAGGCGGAAAGAACCTGCGAACGAGCTCGGTAAATTCCTCGCGTCGATCGCGCGTACCCCGGGCAGCTGGAATTTCTCTGCGATCCGCGATTATGTTTTATGGGAACGTTACCACGTTCCGGATATACCTATGTATCGCGTATGAATTTTGACGTTCAGAGCTGGGATTTTTCTATTCCTTTCTAGAATTTTTAAAATTTTTCTGGAATCCCAGAAATTTTGGACGAATCAATTTCGTTTGGAATTCTACGCGAGTTGTTTTATTCGGGTAAAGAGAGTCGAGGAAATTTTGATATTAAATTGTGGTTTCGATTTCGCATGATCTTTGAATGGCCACGAAATTTTATAGAAATTATTCCCCAAGGAATTATCGCTCCAAAGTAGAAAGGACCGAAAAATTTGTTCGCAGGAAACCACGGTGACGTGCACGTCGGAGTAACTCTGCAAAGGTCCATTCGTGGAAATACGCAACGTAGGAACCCGCGGTTTCCTTCGCGAGCTTGGCGAGCCTAGGGAATATTCGAGGAGTCGATTTCTCGCGGAACTCTCGCGTCGCTGGATACTTTTCCCGCCATTGCCGCAGTCGACGAACGACCCGGCGTCGCCGTCGGGAGATCTTCCGGCCTCCATTTGCAAAATTGTTTCCCGTGGCTGCGCGTTTCCATCTTCTCGAGTCGCGGTACGTCCCGGGAAGGTACTCTTCGTCGCGTAAAACGAGTTACCGAACGCTGCTCTCGAGAACCTGGAACCGGGGAAGAGCAGATCGAGTTCCGTTCTCGAATCGCGAAGATGCAAAAGTGAAAGAATAAAACTGGATTTCCAGGACAATATTCCTACGTCGAAAATAAACGTCGGTTTAAATTCACAACTCCTTCGGTGAACTATGAATCTTCATAGTCTCGGATTAAATATCGTCGATTTTTCCAAGTATTTAAAAAACAACGCGTTCTAATAATTAACAAAACTCGCGTTATTTGAAAGTAGTTATTACTGAAATGGCGAATATAAATTGGAGTCTTGGAACTTGGTCAGTTTACCAAAGACGAAGAGAGGTGTAGATTCTCTAAGAAATTCCGAGGGAATGTTGTTGGTTCAAAGATATTTTCTCGTCGAATTAACGCTGGTCTACGCACAGGGGAGACTCGTTCGCGAGCTTTTGTCGACCGTTCGCAAACAGAAACGAAAGTTGAAGCTGTTACACTTGCATCGCAACGTCAGTGTGACGAACACGCACCGAACGCGTGTATAATTCAATAAAAGCATTCAAATGGCGATTCTCGCGAGATACGGCGCAGCGACGCTGATTTTCGCGATTCTCCAATGGTCAACCAGGCATCGCGTACGCGTGGTAGCGTGAATTTTTAATGGGCACCAATTACATACGCGGAAATCGATGAAAGATTCGTGAACCAATGACGTCCCGCTGACTCTGCGACAGTTCTAGTGCTAGTGCATACTACGGAGAGTTCACAGGTCAATCGAGATGACCCAGAGACTACATATTTCTCTCTCTCCGGCACATATCGTTCGTTTGCCTCGCAACGCGTAGCCTACATATTTTAAATCGGTGGTCTGACCAACTGAGACACGCGTGCATGCGATTAGGTCGAGATACTGATCGATTGCCAATCTCGGTCGACCGACATATCCTCACTGTGCCTATCTTAGGGCAGGGACGATTGACAGGTCGATATCGAAGCGATTTTTGCTCGATGGTAAACGTAAATTAATCGCGAATCGTAGAAAGAAACGGTCGAGGGTCCTTTAGCGTCAATATTCGCATTAACGATTCTCCTTGCAAACGATCGCAGTTCCCTTGGTACCACAGTCGACGTTGACAATTCGCCTTCTAGACTATCGGTTATGCACACAACGAACCCCTATCTTAGAGCAGGTATCCTTGACGTAACGCGTCGTAAACGCGATCAGCCGAGAAGGCTGTCTGAGACCTCAAAACAGGTCCTTTGACGTATCGCTGGGAACAGCTGACAGTCGGCCGAAACGTGGACACAGTTGGCGAGCTATTCGCCGAGGGCTGTGTAGACCCAGCGCGGATCCTCCGGCAAACGAGGCTGACCCGGTGGTCCGCTGTCAGAGGTATCCGGAAACGGGATCCCTGCTCTTTTGGGTTACGATTGAACGAGCGTGTTTGGCAGCCGATGGTTCGCTTGTCGGCCAGAAATATTCGCTTTGAAACGGCCGAGAGGGAAGCGTCGGGCGCAAAGAAACTGGATGGGATGCCACGTACCGACAGCCCCGGGGAACTGTTCCATAAAACAGCGCGAGGGAGAACGCGAGGGTGGTCCGTTCGTTCCGCTGGTAACCCATCGCCGGAGGAAAATTAAAAGTTATCGAGCTTCGAGGAGAGTCGTTACACCGACTTGACACCAGGCCTCGAATCGATGAGACCTACGTGTGACGAGCGGAGAAATTGGTACACGTGTTGACATATCGAGGTATGCTTTAGAGGCTTCGCCGAGATGAAAGTGTCTTCCCGGCGTCTGAAATATCCCATTGATGACACTCCGTCTTTTTGTCACCGGATGACACGTCGGTAAGCTCGCGCGAAAATTTCCAGCGCTACGTCAACCTTCCTCGTTCGCGTTTAGAGGGTCGATTAGAAATTTCTCCGCGTTTAAACACAGCGAAAAGAACATAAACGACTCGTCGAGTGCCTCGCTGGTCATCCGAGACCGGAGATTGAGATCCTTTGACCGAGACTACGGTGGTCTTCGCTGACTGGAATGTATCTCGAACGTCTAAAATAACCGTGGAGCAAGTAATTTCCAGTGTCACGGCAAATTCTAGAATTTTCCTTGAATTTTAGAATAACGAGAACAAGCGCGTTGATAGTCGCAATAGGATTCTGTTCCGAGCGATGAAATTCGCGGAGTAAATCACGGTTTAATAGCGGTTAAATAGCATCTCTTCTCCCTCGAAGATATCCATTTTGCTCTAACGCGTAGTTTGCCCGGATGTGATGAATGCGATAACCAAAGTGTTAAATCGTACCGCATATGTTCCGAATGCGAGGAGAATAAATAATAAACTTTTGCTTCGGAATGGCCTCCATATTTTTCGCGTCGCACCGCGCGTTTCGAGAGCGAAGAGAAATCGCAGATTCGAGGTTGATTATCGAAATTTCGCGATATCCTGGAAATTGGAATTCTCGCAGAATTTTTAATTCGCGATGAATCGAGGTAAGACGGGGTAATTACGTGCGTGAAAATGTTAAAAAGGGTGAATCGATCAGGGAACGGAGAGGATGTTGAACACGCCTCGTCCGCCAGTTGACGTTTCGCAATAAACAAAAATCCCCCGCTGCGGGTTCGGTGGAAGGGAGAATTTAATTAATTCGGGCGTCATCTAATTTCTCCGCAATAACAGATAACGCGGCGACCGCAATTTCATCGGCATTATCCCGCAACGGCAATTTCCATATCAACGGATTACGTTTTATATTTTCGAGCCGGGTGCCGAGGCGAGAAATTCGCCGCGGCGGAATTTCCATAAACGTTGCTCCTTCAGGGCCACTTTGTATAATACCGGTAACGTCCGCGAATCACCGTCTATTTTACGTTCGGCGCGAGACGAGCGGCGTCGCGTCGTTTCGCTACGAAATTTACGCGTCCCACCGTCGATGGCGCGACAAAATGGCGCACCGGCCCGGCAAGGAGAGAGAGAGAGAAAGAGAGTGAGGGAGGCCGAAGGGGCGGAAGAAGAAAGAGGAAAGAAAATGGGATGAAATTTTCAAGACCCGAGCCGGGAGGGAAAAGGCTTTTTTCCCCGGGACGGGTACGCGTGTACACCGAAAGGGGCCGCTTGAATATTCACTCTGTCGCCTCTGTTATCGCTTTGTACGCGCTTCCGCGGCGAAAAAACAAAGGAAAAGGCGACGCATGGATATCTGGCAGAGAGGCAAAAGGACAATTGCGCGTTTCGACAGGGATTAGTCGTCAAACGCGCGGAATTATGCGTCCCGGCGGTTCCTCCCTTTCAGCCATTATTTCGAAATTAAAATCGTCCACGTTAGAGTCCGCCACCGCCTCGGAAAAGTCTTTTCCCGATATATCGATATTTTTCTTCCCTTTTAATAATTAATCACGAGCCTTGCCTCGTCTCCGGACTTCGACGCGAGTTCGAGAGACATTTTGTCACGCATAGCACTACTAAAATTTTTCATTCGTACCGCACCGATGTACGCGTGTCGAGATTCGCGTATTGTTTAACAAATGGAGAGACAGGTATCGAAAAATCTAGGGAAAAACGCGCGCGTAGCTTTTGTAAAATTATTTACGTACAACGAATAATACAGTTCGCTGTGTGATTTACGAAGCATAAATTGGAACGTTGGAAAAATTACTACACGCGTGTGCGTACACGCATTAAAAAGTACACGGATTAAAACACGGATGTGTTACCCACGCGTATCCTCGATTCGGAGCCGTGATCTCTGCCAAAACTGGATCTCGCTCGACCTAAATAACTCTGTTTAACACCAAGCCCGTCACGGTCAAATGACCGGCAAACGAAAAAGCACTGGAATTAAAGAAAAAAGAAAAAAAATAAAATAAAATAATCGGAAGAAAGGCCGTACCAAGTCCGGTACTAAACGCTCGATGCAAATCTCGTCATGTGGCATAAACGCTTTCGCGATTTTTCCTTTAATTCAGCTTTTTTTCAAAAATCCTCTTCTGCAATTTTCCCAGCGGCCGGTTTTGCCCGAGCGAAATTCCGAGGCTGGTGATTAAAACGACCACCTGCCGTAAGTTTCACGCTCGCGGAATAATCGCGGAAGTTAAATGGAGCGGGGTGTCGGTCGGCGAAAATTTCCCGGTGTTTACAAGCTCGGGCGACCGCTTTTCCGTCGCGCCGAGGGAAATGATAGAACGCGGCGGGCCGCTTCGATCGCGGCTTTCACCGCGGATTTCGATGACGTTTTATCAGCGACACGTCCGCTGACAAGCGGATTATTAATCGCGCCGCGTCCGAGTCGTTCGATAAGCTTCGGCAACGGCTAATGGAATGAGCCGAATCGACTTTATCGGCCGAGGAATGCGACGGGGGCGAGATGCCGGCAGGTGAATCTGTGGGAACAGCGGTCGTGGCGGTTGTTAAGAGACGTTCGCGTTCCGATGCATACCGGTCAGACGACAAACCATCTCTGTCGACCTTAATCCCGCCGCGTGTAGTACGGCCCGTGGCTTCGCGTCGCGGCTAATTGCGCCATTTCGCTAAATCGCGTCGTCCTTCGATGCGTTTCGCCCAAGGATGCGGTCCGCTAAGGAATTACCACCCATCTCCATTCCTTCTTTCTCCCTAATTCCCTCTTTTCCCACCTTTTTCACTTTCCATCCCAGATTTCCGATTCAATGCCTTTCGTTCGCCTTCTACCTTTCCTTTGCCTTTTTCCTACTCGTCTTTTCCGCATCCTCCAACCTGTTTCGTTAGGTTTGAGTTAGGTTTGCATTAGGTTTAGGAACGCGAGTTTTTGGCAAAGTACTTGCAATTTCAGGTAAGTTATTTTTTTTTAATTTCTTATTCTCGCTTTTCTTCGCTATTCTTTCAATTTGTTATACTTTCCTATTACGTTACACCTTTCAATCGACGAATTATTCGTCCATCCTCATTTTCACCTACTTTATCATCTTTCTCGCGTTGCTATCTCCTTCGCGTTTTCCCATCGACATCATCGCTCTCAATTTCCTCCTCTCTCTCCCCTGCTTAATATCTCTCTATTCTCCACTCCGACTCGCTTTCCCGTTTACTTTCCTTCCCCCCGCCTGTTCCCGGTCTTCTCCTTTCCCTCGATTTTCCTAAAAGCGAGTTTTTATCGGTGATAGCGCAAAGGCTACGCGTGTCTGCGGGATGGTCGATATCGCGGGACCAATATCTCCGTCTCGATTCCAAGAAATGTATCTATCGGAGGCGAGTTTCGCAAACGGAATTTACGCGAGCGTAGATAGAGGCGACGCGTTGGAAACTGCATCACACGCGTGGCGCGTGGACCAAACGGATCGGGTCTCGTTTCTCCGAACAGTGCCGCGTTGATCGGCTTTGCCCATTACGGACTAACGAGTTTGACTATAATTAGAGACGCTTTCGTCGCCCGTTCTTGCGTTCGATCCGGGTTATTCGAACGGGGTTTTTGACGTTAGGAAACACTTGGCAACCACCGATAGTTATTGTTGCTCGAGTGTCGATTATTTATAGCCGTATCGTGATTTATGCCGCGGGCAGGAATATCGCGATAAATCGATCCCTAATGGCTAAGTCAATCGAGCGAAATGTTGTTTACCCGTCCGATTTCTTTTTCTCTTCCTTCGCGTAGTCGTGATATTCTTTATCCTACGATTTTATCTGCGTCTCCTCGATACGTTATTACTCCGATATTCCGAATAAATTTCGAATTTTATCTTCGTTTATTCGCGATATTACCAATCGCGAATGAATTAAGGAGTTTAAAAATAATTCTCGTTCGTCCGAACTTACATTAAATTATTTTTAACGCGTCGTTATCGCGATACAGCAAACGAATTTCTCACTTTTTATCTTAATTTCCGCGAGATACCGCGGTCGAGACATTGGGAATAAATTTCTATCCGGGTATTTATAACCACAGCCATTTTCGTCTTTCGACACTCTTCTGTGAATATCATTACTCAACGAAACGTCGATTTTCTGTTATTACACATCCTGGTCCCATCAATCACATCCGGCCATTACAGTTAATCAATCCCCCTGGCAAGCCGAAAGTTCAGCTATGCATCAAGCTCGATCGACTCTAACAAATTTCCAAAATGGACGAAGGAACTCGAAGACCCGCGGTAATTCGCGTGCAACTCGTTTCGCATAAATTCTCCAACAGGCCATTCTTCTGTCATTCCTCTTTCGACCATTACTCCGAGTGATTTCAAGGGCTTCGAGGAATTCTAATTGATCGAACCTCACCTGAGCACTCTATTAAACGACCGACGAGAGGAATTTATTACGCAGAATAAAACCTGTCTTTGCTTCAGTTTCTTCAAACATTAATAGCTGCTACGAGGCAGCTGTCTAATCCGAATTAAGTCCATTTCCGAATTCTAATCCAAATGGACTCGCGATTAGATTTAGATTAAAGCCAATTGATCGGAAGAACACTTTGACCATCCTCTCGATCGAATTAACTATTCCTCGTTTCTTAATTATTAAACTAAAATCAGAATTTGATCAATACCAATAAACAGTACGAGTCACGAAATTTAAAAAATATCCACGTTTTACGAATATGAAATTTTAATGACTAAAGTAAAGTCAAAGGGACGAGGTATCGTTGATTTTGCAGCAGTTTTTCCCGGAAACGAAATTTAATTAATACCAATAAATAGTATGAAACGCGAAATTTAAAACTATCGACGTTTCACGGCTATGAAATTTCAATGGTTAAAGTAAAGTCAGGAGATCAGTTCTGGTATCGAAATGTTTTTGGTAAATGGAATTCGATTAATACCGGTAAATAATAACGGATATTTCAGAGTAAAGATATTCCAGGACGTGGATATTTCGCCGACGAACAATCTATTCCACGCGAAGATTATATTTCTTTCTTTTCGTTGCGCGTTAGGCGAAATTTGGCGGAGGAAACGAGACGAAAGGCAGCCGGATACCCGGAGTGCCTCGACGTAGTTCGACATGAAAATTTCACGCGTTTGAAGGAGCTGAATTTCCGTGCTAATTAATTGAGTTAGAATAAACGTTGAACCAGGCGGAGCGCAGGCCGCATATTTGCCTTGCCGGAAAATAGAAGTGAAGGAGCGCGGGAACAACGAGGATGTAACGTTGTTTCAACGTGGATTTTAATAGTAATTCCTTTTTTCCGCCGTGTTTAGGAGAGTAAGGCGCGAACTTTTATTCTCCAAATCGCGTACAATTTAAAACGCGCGAGCTAAAATGCGCAAGAACGTATGAACAACGAGGACGCGATGTTGTTCCAAAGCGATTTTACCAGAGATTACAAAGGTAACTACGGTGAATTTTCCTCGTTTAAAATATTATACATCGTGAAAAATACATCAAAATAGAGGTAAAGTATACGCAAACGGTAAAAAAAAAGGTCGCGATATTTTTTCGTTTCCTCTAACAGTAATTTGTTTTGGCATAACGCGAAAAATAATTGAGTATTCATGGTTAATTCGCGGAATGAATGTCGAAATAGAGAAATAACTGGAAAATGCATTAGCAAGGGGAACGTTATAGTATTTTATCATAATTTTTTTATAATGACAAAGTGTTTCGATGTCTATCTGGACGATAATTTTTTTCCAAAATAGGAAATGTACGACACGAGTCTCTATCGTATAAACATCGTAAACACCGTGAAAGATTTGCATAAAAACAGAGATTGGACCTACCGTTGGGTACCGTCGGTGGTTTTTTCGTCTGCACCCTCGCCGTCGCGTTGTTCACCTGTCAAATAAACAACAAAATATCAATAACCTCTTAATTCTACCTCGTCGCTCGAGCTTTATCTTTATCTATCGATCGCGAGACCCGTGCTGACTCTTCTTCTCCGTCCACGCTGACCTAGCATCCAAATTCCACGGACAACTTCCATCTCTCTCCTCGAGAAAGCCTTCTTCGAGCTTTGAAAAATTCCCAAACGAAACGAAACAAAACTCGAAGCTCTAAAAAATAATTACAAATCATCGTAAACGCGAGAAATATCTTTTAAAACTTTCTGAAGATTATTGAAATAAACACTGTGTAAAAAAAGAAAAAAATTCACGGAAAGAAAGACCTCGCGAGGAAGCGAAATAAAAATCCCCGGTTTCATGGAAGTTGTACGTGAAATTTCCAGTTTGAACGGAGAAGAATACGCATTATCTTTGATCCGTTGATGCGAAGATAGCGAATGGCCGGTGATTCGAAGCGCCGAGAATGGCAATTTCGCGCGGATCTCGCGATCGAGGACGCGCTGATGGATGCGCAATCGGACCGGCCGATGCAATTTCTCCGCGTGTATCGGCCTCTGAATTTTCATTTCGCCGAAATTCTCGCGATGGAAAATCGCGCAGGCCCACGGACAAATCGCGGTCCGCGCATCGATCAACGTGCAAACGTAGAAATGACCGCAGCTGCGCGCCGCTGCCTCTCGCGCCTTCTCCATTTTAATATCACGAAATCCCGATCGAACGTTCGATCGATCGACAAAATTTACACCTGGAAGCTGCGTGGAGCGGAGATCGCAGCGACGCGCAGCCGGTTGCAGTTGCACCTTTCTCGTTTCTCGTCGAGAGATCCCCGATCCGCGCGAATCTGGCAACGGAAAAGTCGTGACAACGAAAAATTCTCGCGTCGACTCTGCGAACGCGTATCGAGATTCCTTGCCAGATTCGGGATCGATCGGATCCTCGGTCTGCTGTGAAATCTTATCCAAATCGAAGGAACGTGTTTATTCGACGAGAAAAAGCAGCGAGCTTTCCGAGAGAGTGCTCGAGTCTCTCGGAGTCTCGCCGAGCGGAATTCTTGGTCGCGAAGACGCTACCACGAACTCGACGTCACGCAGTCGATAAAGAAGAGATAAAAATAAGCGGCGTCGATGCGGGAACGTTGCATAACCAACGCGGGAACGGAAATGTGAACGCGTATTTCCGCGCGAATCCTCGTCTTCGAGACCAAGAACGAAAATATCTGACCGATCGCTTCGGCCTCCGCGAGCCTTCGATTATTCATTCCACGCGGATGATGGCAAAACAAACTCCGCGAACGGAGAGGCTTCGAAACACGTCTGGTGGAATCGCGGGAACTCTAAAACTCCTCGACGAAGCGGGAAGCGATCGATCGGCGATTTTCCGAGCGAAAATCCGGCAAAGTGTAGGTAAATAAGCAAAAGAAAACCAATCTCGGGTTGTCGAAAAAGTCCCGAAAGTTGCTCTCGCAACGAAGGAAAGCAAACAATCGCGAGAGGCACAAAAAGAAACGTTTCTCCCTTTGGTCGTTAAGCGCTCCACTTTTCCGGACGATCGAAAAAAGAAACACCGGGGAAAAACGAAATCAAGAGACTGTTTCGCCGTCGATTCCCGATTATCTCGATCTCGCGCGAGCACTTTCGTCGCTGGTGGATAAATTAAAAGGGGGGAAAAAAGCGAAACGAGGAGGAGGCTGAAATCTCGACGGTTCGATGCTCCTCTTTATCAGCTGCATCCCTCTCTCTTACCGTCCGCTTCTCCGCCATTTTCCCTCTCTCCGTTCCTCTCGCCTCGTCTTTTCCTCCCCCGTTTTCCTCCCCGTTTTTCATCCCCTTTCCCGCGGACCAGCGGGAAATAATCTCCGACCAAGCGGACGCATTGTTCGATTTCTGCTTTCACGCGTTTCGCTCGCTAATTTTTATTCCACGTTTCGCATATTTCTGCCACCTATACGCCATTGCTCCACGTGTGTATCTCCACGGCAAAGGATATCCCGTGATTTTTCCATGCGCCTTTCCGGCTTGCAATCCAATTGAATTCATTCTCTGTTTTAATTATTAATTTACTTTACCTCCGCGGTTCCCCATTTACCATTTTAACACGGTTATTAAGTAATTCCTTGATTTCTCGTTCGCTCTTCTTTTTACTCGGTTAATGCATAACGAGTAATCTCGCAGCGGACTGAGAGAACGCCGAATGTTTCGAATATTATGAAATATTACCATTCCCGATAATTCCGTTTAAATATTCACTGAGAATTCAATTTTTCATACACCGTGCTTAATCGTATATTCAATTTTCCGTGAAAAATTTTATAGCCACAAATTACCGTCGACTATCTATCTCAAAGATAGTTTCCGCAATCTTTCGTGAAACCAGTTGCCACCGTTCCTCGTAATTCGCCTAAACTTTCGCTGCCAATCGTCGAAATAAAGCGTTTACTTGAATTCTCCATTTTTATTATATTATTCTTCCTCGATTTCTTAATTACTATTTCTTTATCCCCTTAACTGTTGTACGATTGAAGGTAAATTCAACGATTACAAGTAACCGTTACACGTATTTCAAGAGTGGTGTGCCAAATTTGTTTCGCGAAACCAGGTGTCGTCGTTTGTCATAATTCTCGAATCGCCTAAATATCGGCTGCCGCTGTTTCGATCTCGTCGGAACGAATCGGAACGAATCGGAAGGACGCACTCGTATTTTCCGGGATTTTTCCCGTCCCGGATATTCCCATTATATTCCACGGGTAGACGTGGTATCTCGAGCGTTTAGGTTATCTCCGCCACCCGGTATTCGTTTGTCCCGTATTCCGTCGCGAGACACCGCCGGCCAATCGCGTCGATGCGTCGGCCGATTTGCATTTTACGATCGTGTCCCCAACGAGCGGGGGTTTGTTCCTCGCGTTATAGTTATGGCCGGATTAAACGAACGTCGCTTGCTCGTAACGAGCAATCGTGTTTAATTCTCTGGCAGAAATTAGCTCTCTCTCAGGTGTACGTGACAAATCGTTTAATTAGACTCGACGACAAGGAGTTGCTCCTCGATTTATTACTTTTCGCATATACACGCGACTCGTTGATCTTAGACGTGTACCTGCGGGCACGCGTGAATATCTGTCGTGTTTTCGCGGAATTTTTTGATTCCCTTTTGCCGCGTTATTTATAAACTTGGGGATAAGTGTGGAAAAATTGAAATAAAGTAATAAAAACTTGGGAATAATTACCATTCGCGATGGTTAATAGTTTAATAGCAACGCGAGTGATACCGGAGTGCTTGAATTTTTAACGAATGGTATTTAATATTCACCGATGACATAAATTGTTAGCTTTTTTGTTAGATATGAATTTAAAACGAAGGAATAAAAGGATCAAAGGTGAGAATCAATTCGGGTTTTCCATTTTACAGCAGCTTTTAACGCTAATTCGTGAGTCAGATTCTTAGTTTTTTAAGGAAACGAACGAATCGAGGTAAAACAGCAGAAGCTTGGAACCGGTTTGAATTTCTCGTTGATAGTTAACAGCGGTGACGGAGGAACGAGGAAATTCTAGTATGGCAAACGATATTTAATATTCACCAGTGAATGAAAGATTACGATACGAGCTGCGGAACTTCGACGCTGAATATAAAGGATCTTGCACCTAACGGGCACCATTTCATACTTGCTAAACCATTCACGTCGATATTTAATATTCATGAGCGAATGGAACACACATAACTCTAAAAACGTCCCAACTTGCCTGCAAAGCGAAACGCTGATCCATCGGCGAAATCGCTCATCGATATTCGCCGCTCGGCAATGAACGGCGTGATATAAACCGCGAAAATCTTTGATTTTCAACCGAATTTCCCGTTCGATACTCGTCCCGGCTTCTCGTCGATATCCACCATTCGCGTAATTCACTCAGAAACCACTTATACGAAGCTCGTAATAAAAATGAATTCGCGAAAAACAACGATAACGAAGAAAATCCTATTCCCTGTAGCGATTTTTAAAATTCCCACCGTGAAAGTTCTCTACGAGTTATCCATTTATCTCTTTCCTTTTCTAAGGCGATATCGATTAAAAAAAATTTAAACGACCTAAATAAATAGGAAATTAATCGATAACTTGCGCTACTTCTTTTTCCTTTGGCGTATTTTCAACCCCGACTCATTGAACGCGATAACCCTACGATACTCTGCTCTATTTTTCATTGAAAGAATCGAAGAAAGGATTCCCTGATTCGGAAGAAAATTTTAATAAACACCGTGGATTTTAACGAGATGCCAGGAGAGATTTTGGCTCGTGGCCAGACAGCAAAGAGCCGCCGACAGATATCCATCGTCGACTGGTAAATGAATGGCAAACATTGGCGGGTGGGATCTTATTGTTAGGGAGAGAAAATTCGCCGGGCGCAGGGCAGATACGCAACAAACGAGGAAACAAACGGGTCCCCGCGTCTACGCGCTCGGAATCGATGCCCGCCCTCCGCCTTGTTGCACGGCAAACAATGCCCAGCGCGGATCAACCTCGAAATCTTTGTTTGCCATACGTGTATCGTGTCGAACACCCGCCTGCCTGCGCTCTGCAAATTCGCGTCGCGATTGTTTTGCAAATTAGACCGTCCACCCGTGCAGCTTCGATTGTTCGGCCGCGAGACCATTCCGTTATCGCGATTATTCCTTCCTCCATCCGCGTTATGCTCGCGGAGTAACCAGGTTTCCATTAAAATCGGTCTTCTAGGATGTCCGGGTTATCCGGGGTAATTATCTAGATTGGAAATGTTTCGCTTCCCGGTATTTTTTAATCGGAACGAATACGATTCGATGGAATTTAAGAAGAAAAGAAACTAAATTGGAAATCGCAAGTGCGAAGAATGTTTTGGTTACTTTTTCGACAGATATTCAGCGATTCGAAGGTGTGAATTGTTGTAATTATCGTGATACGTATATTTAGTGGTAAACTTTGTTTTTACTCGAGTTTCATCTTTCATCTCTGATAACGCATTTTTCGTATGGTCGAAAATCAACGAGACGTTTCGTGATTTAGGTAATTTCTCGCGAATCTTCGCCGCGGTACAAGAGGATCGTAGATCACGTCGAAACGTCTAAACAAAATTGGCACAACTATACCGAAGAGGATGATCGGATGGAACGGTACGTAAATTCAGCTGGACTCGCGAGGAGGATAATACCAACGGCGGATATTCGCGGGGCAGCAACTGACTGGTGCAATTCTCGGATTTTTCCCGCGCCCGGTACCCTCGGATCGACAGTTTAATTCGATTTACAGGGAATCGAATTTCCCGTGGAAGCAAGTTGGCCGATCTGCCATAAGTTAGACTAGAGCTGGCCGGAGCCTGGTATACTGCGGCTTAGATCTCTTCTGGCAGCGGGACTTAACGTAACGTGATTTATCGTGGTCCAGATTCCCCACGGAAGAAGGTGCAGCAACCTACCCGGATCCTGCTCGCCTTGTTTATTAGGTCTTACTTTAATTCCCTATAACCTGGACTTACGGCGCGCCACGCTAAATTATTACTTCGGAAATTACCGACGATAACGTCCGAGCGTGATAAACAGCAACGACACCCGACGACGATCGACGCCTTTAATCGAATCTCCTGCCCTAAGCCGCGGATCTTCCCAGCCTTCCTCGCAGTCTCGGGAAACGGGGTGCATTATTCCGATTGCAACGAGAAGCTAACACCGGGTGTAACCCGGTTAAATCGCGAGACCCGAGGCTACCAGCATCAGCCACCTATCCCGCGCTCGTCCTATCAGATCCAACCTGTCCCAGCGTTGTTACAATATTATCTCTATCGTCGGTCGGCCTGGCCACGGCTTACCTCTATTTGCGCGTGCAAACACCGGTAAATCCGTCACCGCCTCGTTTGCCGACAGATAAAATGACGTTGACTCGGTTCAGCCTAGACGTCCGTAGCCTGAATTCTCGATCATCGGCCGGCCACCACCTCGCACAGACTGTCCCGACTATCCCCAGCTACGGATAGTCAAGCCTTTATCCGCTATTAACTCCAGCAGATCGTGCTTCTCGATTGAATTTCGTGGACAGAGCCGGTCGTTGGACGATATCGATCCGATTAAGGGAAGCATTGTAGCCGAGTCTTCGATTGGCATCCCTGTGTCTGCCGCTGCAGCCCGTCGGGACGCGATTTCGTTTCAGGCCTCGACGTTCGATTAATTGCAAAAACGTGTCTCGATGTCGAGGCGAAGCACACAGAGAGAACCAGAGAGAGAGAGAGAGAGAGAGAGAGAGAGAGAGAGAAAGAGAGAGAAAGGGAGCGCGGACGATAATAGACGGAACCAGGCGGTACACGAAGTTTCGTGACGCGAACTGACACGAACGATCCACGATTTCCGGCTGATCTACCGTGATATCAGCGCGATCTGAATTGAAATGCAGGAAGCAAGTAAATCTAGCTGTGGCCCACGGTAAATCGTGGCTCGTTAGGCCGGCCTCTAACGCAGCTCGACCATCGATTTTTCGATCTACGCGCCTGGCCACCTAGCCACCGAATGACACACATCCTCTTCCAGACCGCGGCAATCCGGAAAATCCGAATGAAAATTGCGAAAAGCGCGACGATAATCGTGAAACCGCGGTCCCGGAGATTCTTCGCGTTCGAGCGGTTCCCTTTGGAGGACGAGTGCACCAGTTTCGATGGCTGCTCGAGGAATATTGAAATTCAAAGTGGAAGCCACGTGTCTCGGTTAAAGTTGCGTGCAAGGAGAACCGTTTATCGAGTGACAGACCCGGCCAGTTGATCGATATGCAACTTTTTTCATTAGCAGCCTTATCGTCCTCGTTATAATTTATAGCTGCTCGCGACTGGTTCGAGGGTAATTGATATCGACGATGCTCGCACGCTTCTTCTGCAACCGAGTTGCCCGCTATGTGCTTCCTCCTGGCTGGCCGATCGATCCGCGCGTAATAGACTGGTTGCTAACTGGGTAACTTTGAGAACGTTCTTCCTACTTTCATCAATCCTACATTCGCGATACTTCCTCGGGTAGCGCTTCTGTAAATAACGTCGCGTCGCGTCGCGCCACGAAGATAACCAACGAGGCAGACCGAGACTAAATTGAATAGAAGGATGAAACGCGCGTAAAGCAAACGCGAAATCGACATTAACACGTTGGTCCCGTGTTTGTCGTCGGTTCTGGAAGATCTTCGCGCCTTTTACTTTTACATTTGTCACGAGACGTCCACGTAATCGGGACCCGAGTCGAAAACGAGTAACGTCCTTCCATCAGTGCGTCGACTATTCGTTGCGATACGAGACGAGCCGAGAGTACGCGAGTGAGAGTCTAAAACCGCAAAGCGAAGAAAAACCGGTGGTTCGAACACACCGGATCCGATTGGAGGCAAGAAGGCAAACAGGTTCACGGTCTTCTTGGAGTCGGTGAAAGAGCATCGAGGTCCCGGCTAATCGTCAAAGGGCTTGCCACAAAGAAGCCCGGTGAAAAGAGGCACGTGCTGACTACTTGACCGAATTAATAATCGACGCGCCACCCTCCCCGGATGCAGCCTGGAAAATCTGGCCGGCTCGATGGTACAGGATGTGTCGCGTGGCCCGAACAAGCGACACAGCTTCGGACATTTAGCCCAACCTTGCTCGCGCTGGCTGCATCTGCATAAATTTGACTTGCTAAGCCCGAAAACTCGAGCCACCTGTCGTTATTGCCAGCGAATAGGCCGCATGAGCTACGGCCGGTCTAAGACGCCACTAGGTCGCTGTGCACTTCCGTCTTCCCGGAATGCCACGGCTTCCGGAACCAGCCCCGCTTTTTGTCCTTGCTCGTTACTCACCTTCGACCTTCGTGGCCCGCTACCCTTTTCACCTGCTCTTGTTCCGGATTCGGGGGTATCGATTCGAGAGACCGAGGCCGATTTCCACGCGGTCGCCGGCTTTTCGGCTGTCACAGCTTTGACGGCTCGAGTGGTCAGTTCGATTCGTTGGAATAACAACGGGCTGGTAATTGCAGGCGGGAATTTCAGAACCCGCTGGATCACTACCCTTTCGCCATTTCGCATTATTCGTCATTTCGATGTCGCTCTCGCGGAAATTTCCGACCCAATCGCGAGAATTTATGCGTTTCGCGAATGGCGTATTGGACAGCTCCGACCATAAATATTCCCCCCCTGCCAACGGAACCTTCGCGATTTTTTATTTATCCTTTGGCTACGAAATTTCGCGGTGATCGGCGAATCGCTCGGAACGTATGGCAAACAAAGATTTCGAGGCAGCTCGATTATCTTTACGTTGAAACGAACCATAAAGCGGTGCGATAGTAGCAATTTTTGGAACTCGAGGACCTTCGTTTTCGAGATGTTCCGTTTTCTGGAATCGCTCGTGATTTCCGTAATTTCGATCCGAGAAATTACAACCGTTTTTATCCGTCGATAATTGTCCATTTTGTTCGCGAGTTGAATATTGCCCGAAATTCTCGCGCAGAGACTTCTTATGATCGCTTGTTCCCGAGACTTCTTGCTCGTTAATCTGCATTCTCGGGGCGATTGACGTAATTCCAGGTTCCCGTCATCTGCCACTACGCGAGACTACACGCCTCGACACGCTTGCAATCCCAGCACGCGCTTCGCTCGTCTCGTTACTGGATGTCCCCGGCGTTCCTACAACGTCTCTTCTCAAACTCTCTTCCGCGAAGATATCGCGGATATCGCTTTCGACCCGACTGCTCGCGATCTCGTGCAGCCGAACGCGCGTATCGATTCGGAAGCTCCGAACTTCGTTTTAAAACTCGGCGAATCGATATCGTAGGTTATCTAAAAGTCTAGCAGAACCTGCACGAATAACCCAGTTTCCCGAATCTCCGGCGAGCTCGAGGCACGCGAGAAAATCATCTCGAAGACTCTCCCCCGGGTGATCCTCGATCTCCGAAATTCCGCTGCCCCCTTCGATCGCCTTTAAACAGATCTTCCACTGTTATTTCCCCGCGAGAAAGGAAAAAAAGGGGGGAAAAAGAAGAAGAGAGAGAGAGAGAGGAGAAAGGGGAAAGAGAAAATAGAGTGAGGAATAAAGGGAGTCTCGCAATGCAGCGTGCCAGCGATCTCCACAAACACCCCCTGCTGCTCGCCCGTTGGCGCTCTCAGCCTCAGAGGGCGGTCAACAATGCTTTCAGCGGCAGCGTGCAAAATTCAAGCGCGCTAACGAGGCCGAAAAGCCTCCGATAATCGAAGAGTATCGGGCCGCTCGCTAACTACTGCCGGTGCTTAAACCAGTTTAAACTTCCCCTGATAGAGCTTTGAACGAACGACTGCGGGGCCAGGGGTTTCGAAACGCGGGCACGGCCTCGCGACACCGTCAGCCACCCCCATTCACCGGCCCATTATCTTAACGAACGCCCTTTGTAGTCCCGGGGCATTGTGTTCACTCGTTACCAAGCTAAAGGAAGCTGGAATCAGGTCCCGGATCGTCTGCTGCCGAACGACATATGGTTCAAGGAGCGATCCTCTCTTCGGGGATGGCTCCATCATCGATCCTCCCCGATGCGGATGCAACGCGCGGGATCCCCAAGGTATCTCGATTTCGCAAAATTCTCCGCAACACCCGGGGTCCGGGAAGAAGCTCGAAACAATCCCGGATTACCGAAAATTTCGGTAAACAGATCCCGAGCATTTCGAATTCCGAACTTACGAATATTCTTGTAAATACGCGAGACCATGGATTCCCGAAAATTCGCGAACATATCCGGCATGTAGAAAAATTCTCCGATTTCCAAAAATTCCGGTAAACAGATCCCGAGGATTTCGAATTTACGAATTTGCGAATATTCTTGTAAATATCATAGACCACGGATTGCGAAAAATTCGCGGGAATGTCGAGGATTTAGAAAAAAATCTAAGATTTCGGGAAATCGCCGAAAGAATCCCGGATCGCCGAATATTCCTGTAAATATCTGGGCTCAGGGAAAATTCGCGAGAATATCTGGGACATTTGGCGGAATCCTGACTATTTTCTCGCAGGAAAAATTCCTGTCCCCCTCTCGAAAGAGAAATTTTCGCGATGCCGCGCAGCCCCGGCAATTTCTTCGATTGAGATCGAGGTTCCGATGTAACCGTGAAGTTCTCTTCCTCTTTCTCTCTGGGAATTCTCCTGCGATCCTCTTGGCCCCGCTTCGTGAGGGAAATTCGAGGGTAATTAAAGCGGCGTTATTACGGGTACGCGGGTTGATTCTCGCAGAGCGAGAAAGGCTCCGAGGGATCGCTTGGGTAAATACGGAAAGATAATGTTTGAGCAGTCGGCAAAATATTTGATGGAAAATGTTTCTGCCGGGGGAACATTGTTGTTGGAGGATAAAATACGTAAGAGCGGTTGTCGGGGGCGCGGGGGGTCCGGGTGTCGGGGTAACTAGATGGTCTTGATTGAGTCGCGAGGTTAGAACGGGGAGCCAAATTGCTGTTCCGACCTTAATCTCGGTTATTTTAACGTGCAACGTCTTCAAACATCCCCCGCAGCCGGGAAATTCTGAATAATTTCGAATAAAGCGCGACCAGTGTTTAATTCGATCCGGGCTAAATGGATTACGAGCAGTTTCGTCCTCTTAATTTCATCGTCTCGAAATTACTCCTGATATACCCCGTTTTAATATTCGCTTCTCCGGGATTTCTATCCGTCCTTTATTTTTTCTCCTATTTCGACTTTGCGCCGTGGAAATTACTTCAAACGTTCGTGAATTCCGAAATAGAGAGCGAGAATTATATAATCTACTTTAACATTTGAATCGGTTCTAATGGTTCTAATTTTATCGACGCAAAGTTAGCCCCATGAGAGGTTATTCCGACGTACGGTTTCGCGGATCTCGCTCGTTTATTCTCGTTAATCTTGCGTATCAATTTTCCATCGCGGAATGTCCATAAATATTGCCGGCGCTGGTGAATTTTCAACGGAACGCGAGAAATATTTGATCGGTTCCATTGCGTCAGCGTTTAATTCAAGAGGGTTACTATCAATTTCTAATTTTGTCGCTATAAAATAACCGGTATTTAATTAAAAACCGGTAAAAATTAAATTACCGGTAATTATCGAGGCTTCGTCTATTCTTCGTTTCAATTATTATCACCGATTCCATGATTCTAATTTCATCGCCGTAACACTATTCCGGACAATAGCAATTTTGTCACTGGGTCGTCGAGGATTCCATCTATTTCTTACTTTCATCGATAACCACCAATTTCATCGTCGCGAGACTATTACCGATAAAGACTTCGCCTGTTCTTTACTCCGACCAATTACCGTCAATTTCACGGTTTTAATTTTACACGATAAGATTACTCCTAACATAGACGAGTTATTTCGCCACAGTCTGCGAAGACTTCGCCTATCTTTTGCCTCTATCAATTTCACGCCGCGATCGGCCATCCCTTATTCGTCCGAAACAATCCAGCCCGAAGCGGAGAATTTATTTCTAATCAGCGAAAGTAGCAGCGCGAACAGCTGGAAACAGGAAGTTCCCGGAAACCGATAGAATCTGCAGCTCGCGCAGAGGCGAGCAATAAAACGAGGGATATCGCGGCGGGGGTCGGCGCCTGACGCACAGCGTCCCACGCCCCCGAACAACCCCCGAACAACCCCCGACGATATCTCCTGTTTTCCCAGCTCGCGTTTTCGCAACGTAATTACGAGCTTTCCACGGACGTGTGTGCTTTTGAAGAGCGACCGTATCGCGGTTTCAGCTGGACGATAAACTTTCGCGGAAACCCGCGGCTCGTGCGATTCTCAAGTGACACGCGTCGACGCCGGTTCGC
Source organism: Euglossa dilemma (assembly GCA_002201625.1). NCBI lineage: Eukaryota > Metazoa > Arthropoda > Insecta > Hymenoptera > Apidae > Euglossa > Euglossa dilemma. The sequence continues at coordinate 3,342,724 of NIJG01000161.1, forward strand.
CCGGATTAACATTCTCCCCTTTCACCCTCTCCTTCCTCATTTCCTCCCGCCCACGCTTTGACCCCTCTCTCTCTTTCCAAGGAGCGAGGGAAAAAACGCGGCTCTAATTTGAGATCTCCCTTAATCCTTGCAGTAATTAAAAAGCTAGGCTCGCGGAAAAGGGATCATCGTCGGACTCTCGCCTTTTCAATGCGACGTCGACGAGCCCCCAAGCCCGTCTACCCCCTCGAACCCCTGGCCATTTCGGTCTTTAACTTCTCGTTAGACACCGCGTCGAAGCTTCGCGAGAATCCCCGGAGCGAGCGTAATGCAGACTGCCTGGAATTTGACCCTCGTTTGACGGCGGACATTCGTGATTTTGTTAATGGAGTTCTTTAATTTGCTGGAAAAGTCGAAATTGCTCGCTCGCAGGGAGTCGGGCAAGATTTTTTTAACGAGCCCGCAGCTCGTCGAAATGAAACGAAACCGCTCCACTCGAGTCTCGATTTTCTTTTCACCCTGTTTCTCTTATTTTTCTGTCAGACATTCTTAAAGGAAACGGGTTCGAAGATCTCGTTGTTAAACGTTTTTCTTTCTTTTCTCGAGTTTGTCAGTGGAGGCGCATAGGTGGCAGAATATTTGCGTTAATCGGAATCTAAAGTCCATTCGTCTCGCTTCTCCGAATTAGAGACGGCGAAACACGGTGGTCAGCGGTTTTTCCCTGTTTACGAAGCGACCCGCGTGAAACGCGCTCGTAAATTTCAATTACCGCGGCTTATTACGCCGACAGAAATAAGAGCCGGCCGGGCAGGTGTAACGTCGTAATTGGGCATTAAAACTTGTTAAGTTTAATTTCACGCGAGCTACCTCGCGCCGACATTTTCATTTTCGCCAGCGATTTCGCCCTTCGCTTCCACTCGTCCTCGCGATTTCTCCGCCTCCTGTCAGCCCCGAGTTTTCCTGAAATTTATCGCGAACTTGTCGCAGACTTATCGCAAATTGCCTTCGCTGTTTTCCAATCCTCTCAGTTCTCCGTGAGAATTTTCCAAGAGAAGCACATTTTCATTGCGAAGGAAAAATCTCGCTTTTAATCCACCAGCTGCGAAAGTGCTCGCACCATCGAGCATATTCGTTCGTCGTGAGAAATTAAGCAGAAATCAACGTCGCGATTAACCGAATTGCTTTTCAAAAGACGGTGGCTTTTCCTCCCGCTGGGAAACGCGAAACGAACCGCGGGAAACTGATCCTAACCGTGGAACACGGGTTACCAGCGAATCGCTGCAAAAAGATCCGAGCAAATGTTTGTCGTGCCCGAGCTTGCCGAGTTCTGCCAACGCTGCCAAATTTTTTCCGCGATTCATCGGACGACGTTCGAACGGCTCGCCGAAATTCCTTTCTCCCTTTTTGTTTCCCCGAAGAAAGGGACGAAATCGGGGGTTGAAAAAGGACGGAAACTAGGAACCGGAAGGGGGGATTAAAACTGCGATTAAATAGCCTTTATTCGCGGCGTCAACCTGCCTCTTGACAGCTGCTGCAAATTTAACGACGAATTTCGCCGGTTCGAACGTCATCCGTCTGTATTCCCGGCTAGATGCGTCTATTTTCTATCGGCGGAAAAAGGCAGCCGCTGCTCGATCCCGATATTCGATCGGAGCGCGACTAGCAGGGCAAAAGAAACGTCTGAAAATTTAATCCCCTGATCTAAAATTCGGGCTTGTCCCCTCGATCCTCCCGTCGCGGATGTCGCTATAAAACCCAGGTCTATTTCCGTTCGCTTCTGTTCCGCGTTCGCTCCTCGATTCCTCTGGAATCGAACCGGTAATCGTCGTTTTATTATTCACATCGTCGAAAAACTCGCCGCTGATCCTCTGCCGGAAACAAGAACTGGAAACAAAAATTGGGAACGTATCCGTAGAATCCGGGAAAAGTTGAAACGAGAAATTCGGCGTAAAATTAAGAAAGAAACGAGATGTGGTAAAAAAAGAGAGGAAAAATTGTAAATTTCGAGAGATCGGTTGGCAGAATTCGGGGAGCTCGGACGCTGGTCGCCGGTTGCACGCGTGTGTGATCGTTTACGCGAACGGAACGGAACGGGTGAATCGCGAGATTGGCGAGAGATTTGTACCGCGATCCATGGGGGAAAAATCGTTCGTGCGACTGCCGTGTGTGTTTCGGGGGGGTGAGAGAGCGGGCAGTGCGAGGCGATATATCTCTCGTCGCTGGTCAGAGTTTTGCTATTCGTTTCTCCACGCACGCGCTCTGGTTTCCTTACCTTTTCGGACACTTCGGGCATCGTTTTTCGACCGGCCTCCTCAGTGTCCCTCTCTCGCTCGGCGTTTGCCCGTAAATTTCTCAAATCTCTCTCAATCTCTCTCTCTCTCTCCCTCTCTCTCTCCCTTTCCTTTTCTCGCTTTCTAACATTATTTCTCTCTTTCGTTCGCTTCTCGTATCTGTTTGCTCGCTCTCTCAAAACATCTCCGTATGCGCCACTGTCGGCCCTCTCTCGGTTTCTCTAGCCTGGCCGCCACGGTTATCTTTCACGCTCGTCTCACGTCCTATCCGATCTCTACTATCGTTTCCCGCGCGCGCCTCGAATCGTCTCTGTCCGTGTGTGTGTGCCGCGCGCAGACCCGCTCTATATGGGGACAACAAAGAGACCACGCGTCAGACACTTGTTTCTTTCGTTTCCTCGCGTTATCTCGCTGACTCGCTGCCGACAGCCAGCGCACATCCTCGACAATTCGCTGGCCAACTTTACAAGCGTGCCTGCGTGTCTGCGTGCGTGTCTGCCTCCACGCACCATCTTTGTCCCCTTTTCTCCTCGCTTCCTTTCCCTTTTATCTTTCTCACATTCGTCTTTCTATTCGTGTCCCCGTACTTCCGTTCTTTCTCTGTTTTGCTTCGCTTTTTTCCTTTCTTTCTTTCTTTTTTGTGGTTTTTTTTTTTTTTTTTTTTTGTTTCTCAATGTTCTCATCGGTTCGTCGAGAAGATCGTTACGGAGTTGTCCCGAGCGCGTCCACCCCTTCAACATCGTCGCCTACGCGCGAGCCGCGCCACTCGCGCGAGTAGAACCAGACGAGGATTCGGCAGCGGGTCAACCGGCTGCGTCCGCGCGTGTGGCGCGGCCTCGCGTCTCGGTTCGAGAGGCGTCGCGACGCGGCCCGCCGATGGCCGCGAGAGCACGCGTGCGTTTCACGCGAAACCGGTGGGAAAGACTCGTGTACGACGGTCGATAGAGGATTCATTCGATCCGCTTGGTTCGATCGACGGAGTTAACTGGGCATATTAATCAAAGCGACGAATCGTTATGGGAACGTGACTGTCTTTTGTAGGAAGTATCGTTTCGGGAGCGAAAATTGCGAATTTTTGATCGAGTTTCACCGAGATTCGTAGTGTAATTTTTGTCTGAGCTTTTATCCGCGCGAATTTCTCTGATCGATTTATACGAGTTAATTTATCCACGTATATAAAGCGACTGGCAATCTAAATGTATGGCGAAGCTTCGCGATTTATAAATCGGCACGCGACCAAAACGCGATGAAAATTAATAACGACTGCTTCGGAATCTTAATCGATGCGAGCCTGTCCGACCAATTTCCCGAGGTATCTTTATCTTTATATAGCAAAACGATTTAGTAATCCTTGAAAAGTCCGCCTACGACAATTACGATCAAAATTCCCCATCGAAACGGGGGAAAATGGAGAACGATGGCGAATTTCGTTAATCAATTCGTAGATGCTAATTTATCTATAAATAAGTTGGCTCATAAAGCGTGGAAGAGACAGTGACGCAACGAATCTGGCTACGCGGCGGTGCCAAACGGGTTCGCAGCATCGCAGCAACATTGCAGCCGCTCGATTAATCGCGTTATCCAATCAGATTAAGTCGCTATTGCTGGGTATCGACACTGTGCCAGACGTCACGTTCGCAAGAACGATAAACCAGCTTCCGTCGATCGACAAGCAGATATTTAACTCGATCTTTCCCTTAATCGATTAACGCGTCGCTCTCGGACGCCATTGCCGCGGGCCGCTGCCTGGCGATTAATTTTAACGGAGCCGATGGTCATCGAATCATCGCGATCCGATTTAATTGTCAAAGAGGTCCGAGCGAAGGAATGCAATCCGCGAGGAGTGGGCATTTTCGACCGGCAATGCGAGCTCGGATCCGTGCAGAAATCCGAGTGTCCGGGATCGCGAATCTCTCCACGCTGTCCAACCATCGCCGAGTGCCAATCGACCAACAGCACTCGGCTTTCGAGTGGCTCCGCTATCCAGCGTTGTCCTCGTTCGCCCTCGCGATCTCGCGGTCGTTTCTCGATCAATCGCCTCGAAATAACCGGCTAATCCGAAGAAACGCGGACCGTGGCTCCGCGAAAATTCGACGTTCCGACGCCTCGCGGTTCGAACCGATTCTCGCTTAAAATTAGGCGCGTGGTTCGTGCTGGTAAACTCCGAAAGCCTCGTTCTTTGTGTCGTGTGTGCGTTATCGTCGAACATTCTACGAGATATTTTCCTGAAATACGCGAAAACGGCAGTGGTTTACGAGCACGATCCGATCCGCGCGTTGCTTAATGTCTAAGATCAGTCTCAATTAGGCGACCAACGTTTTAGAAATTCAATTAGAAGCAGCGTTTGTCGTTGTAGTATTGTTAGCTACAAGAAAAAAAAAAAAAAAAAAAAAAAAAAAAAAAAAAAAA